>JABASD010003911.1:0-17644 GCA_019776165.1 Pogonognathellus flavescens | reverse complement strand
ATATGATCATAGTCTAGAGTAGTCCAAATAACACCAACAAGCAAAAGCAACCCGTAATCATAATACTGTAGTCAACTCAACCAAGTCTGTCACACTCCAAGACTCCCTATCTCTCTTCTGGTACTTGTTGTAGTTCTGGACTGCTACTATTACTACCAGAGGAACTATATAATATTATACCATTGCTTTTATAATAACAACTCCTGAACTGCTCAGTCTGAGTGAGTTACTTACTCTAGAAACTCTAGATACTTGTACTTGGGCAACTTCTCTTTAGGTAGTTCTTTTATAAACGCAGATCTTTCCTCTCTCTCTGCTCAATCGGCTTTTTCTGACATGCGAGCCGACTCAATAATATTACAACCCGAAATGGGAAGGACAAAATTCTACGTGTATTTCTGTACAAAGAAACACATCAAGTCAACAAGGACACATCATTTGTACAATTTAGCTGCATTAATTATTATGTGCACTCTGTACATTAAAATCTCGAGTCCAGTGTCGTCATTCATGTTTTCAGCTTGTAAGTTTGCCTGTACAGGTTTATTACGTATTATGCTGGGTCTGCTCTATAAATTCACAAAAATGTACTGTTTATTTCTTGCATTAATTAAAATTGCTAAAAATATTATTGCTGATTTTATTTCTTATTGCTGTGTCAAAAATGGCAAGCTGTAATCTTCACTTCTCAGACATTAACTTAGGTAATGAAGACTATTATGATATCATATCTTGTTCGTTACATTATATCTGTTCTGTTAGGTAACATTTTAATGTATATACATATGAAAGTGAAACTATTTAAGCAGGACATAAATTTTGTGCGCTGAAACGTACAAAGCTTGTTTGCCACAAGCGTATGGTTACATTGTTAATTTTAATTACACAATCGTGACGCTGCAAGTTGTCACAGGCAATTCAACGGAAACAAATGACAAACTATACAGAATTCTTCCTTTGTAATTTATTAGTCACATCGTAGCTTGGGAAAATACAATTTTTAACGACAGATCTGTGAATCTGATTCCAGTTCCAATATATAGCTAAAATATCATATTACTTAAGTATACAAGGACAAGACATACATTTGTAAATCCGAATTGAATAATATAATATAAACCTAGGTAATTTCAGCGTACAGATAGAATAGGAGTGTAGTGTAGATGATGCTATAGGTAAAGCTAAAGGTACATGTACACATAAAGATGATCAAGGTGATATGGATATGACGCTATAAGTTGAACCGTTGTGTTGTGTGTCAGTTGTTTGTTGGATTGACTATAAGTTACCTGCACTTCCAACTTGATATATGTTACAGATAATAATGTCAAGTAGTACTTGTACACTATCTAAGTAGGTACTATACAACTTCTGTTTGTGTCCACATATTCACAATTGTAATACCATCCCTAATTCCCTACTATATCCCTATATTACCTGCATTTAAGCATTTCATGCACCCTATAACATGTAACGCACTTACATATAAATGTTATGTACGTATAAATGTATATCACACCATTTGACTGTGTGTCTCATGGTATGTAAAAAGGATTTGCTGTAAAGGTGTGCATATATAAGGCTCTTGGCCGGATGCTCCCCTTATTATCTAACCTGTATAGAGAGTTGTGCAACTTTACATATTATTGATGCACATGGACATGCAGGCATATTATGCAAAGGTAGTATGTATAAAATATTCCAGGTTTATGGTATGGGTTCATTTAACACTTCGTTAGCATTATCTATAGCGATGGGAATATTTGTCAGTTGTCATTGTCATTGCAGTGAAGGCTTATGTATATATATAGATTTTTCAAGCTTATGGCCTGCAGCCATGTAAAAGGATTCACTTCAGTATTGTGTGAAGGTAATCTGTGAAGAAAATGTATTTATAGTTGATAGGTTGGTTTGTGAGATTTTCTTTATTCTAAGAAAATATATTATTATGCCTTTTATATTTATAGAGCTACGTGTAATGCAAATAAATATAGAAAGTTCAGATTACAATTTATAAATACAGGTAAGTTTGAGTTTGACAATAGATTTACAAAATTATGCATTGCATTGTGGAATGAGATTTTAATAGTCGTATTTTAATGCATCAACTTTCAACTGAATTGGTTTTTAGCGTTTCAATAAGGAAACATGTAACAGAGGAACACATTAAACAGTGTGTGTCTCAAATGCATTATTAAGTACCTGTTTATTACGCATAAAACAAAAAACGCAATTTTTTATTATGCTGCATTTCAACTATTTTAAACTATTTATCCTGAACTGCACTGCAAAATAAACTGAGAATTCATAATGCTCATTTATATTCATAAGGATAAATTCGTTATCTGCAATTTTTTACTACTTATATTATAATTATTATTAGTTTTGGTTCTCAAGATTTTAGAATTTTCCTAAAATAATAACCTTGAATTTAACTACATATATGTTGTATTTGAACCTGAACTGAAGTGTTCAAAAACAAGTACTGCGTACTAATCTATTTCTTTATTGATGATGCAAGTAAATCAAACTGAGTAATTAAGAATTGACTAAAACGTACACTTCATTGACGCTCATTACTACACAATGTATATCGTAGCGTATGATAATGGTTGATAGTTATGGATGAAGGCGTGTATTCAGAAGCATTAAAAAAATTAAAACATTAAGTATTTTTTTCCTTCGTTAAGATTTTATTTAATGATTAATTGAATTCAGATTAAATCAATGTATGTACAACTTGCACAGGTAATTATTAGCGAAAGAATATTGTAGCTCTACATACTCTACAATATTTTCTAAAGTACCTCTGTACCTCTAGGTACTTGTCAGCATCTGCACTGTATACTGGCATTGTGATTTACATAGTATTATAGATACAGATACATACAGCACCTTCAGGGCGTATCTACGTAAGGGCTCACCAGGCTTGCGGCCCCCAGATTCTAGAAAAAATGGGTTACTTGAGAAACTTTGCTGCTGAAGGCCGCAAATGTCATTTTTTTAAACTTTCAGCCCCCTGACGACTCGAGCCCCCAATACAAAATCCTAGATACTCCCTTGGTGCTTGTCTCATTTTATCCCACACTGACTGACTAAAACTTTGAGCATTTATGACAGAATATAGAATAATGTGTAAAAACAAGAATTGAAGGGATTTATGAATGTCAAATAATGATGGTGTGCTAAGAAGGTGGTTAGTCGTGACAGACATACTAATAGACTCAGATTACTGTGAAATTGTAATTGCTATATTTATATAATATGATTATAATAATAATCCAATACAAACATAATCGTTTAAAATATAGCATATTTAAATAATATTAATCAATTTAACAAAATAAATATAGTAAGTTTAAACATATATATACCCGGTTTTTGTTTTTAGTCGCTGTAATAGTGGTAATTTTAAGACGGCTATTGATCCTCTGGTTCGCAAGGGCGTATCTACATTAGGGCACTACGGGTACATGTCCCTCAATTTTCGATAGAACACTGGTGCCCCCAGTAGATTTTATAGATACGCCACTGTCTGATTGTATATATACCACCTATTTGTTACTACATTATGTAATAAATGGTTTACGAAGATGAAAACGTTATTAGAATTGCTAAAATATAGAGGGGATTGTTTTATGGTTACGTACGTCTGAATCGTGACCGCTACAATAATAAAAATTAATATTGTTATGACCATTATGTGAAGTAAGTAATCGGCAAGTCGCATAATTTATCCCAAAATAATGCACGTGGACATGCGTGCAATGCATTGTATCCTATTTTTTACACCTATAAAAATTACGCAATAAAGAAGTCACTGGGTAGAAGATACCTGTAATATCCATAGAGAAACCGCAATACTATGCTTAAAAAGCGACTTTTTTTACTATGCCTCATATCTAGTAACTATGATGCGTCACTTCGTCAGTATGAATCTCTAATACCTTTATATTTTATCTTAAATCTCTATGAACTTAATTACATGTAGAATTCCCACAACTCTGAACACTGTTCTTCAGCATCCTGGGAATTCTACTTTAAGTTGTAAGGATGGAAAGTGATATATAGTAATACATAGCAATACATGCAGATACAAGAGAAACAATATTGGATTTATGTTTTTAATATGTAATACATATATATATAGCGTTATGCCATATATGGCATAACGCTATGATCTGTTGTCTTATCTTATATAGGTAAATATATGACCTTCACCTTAACAAGAAATTATTTTCGTTAATACCTATAATAATATCGTTTTCCCTATAATGAATATATTATGGGGAAAACGATTCTAAAAGATATCTTTGTAATTTATAAATTATATGCTGCTGGAATGGAAGGATAGTGTGAAGGAAGGCAGTAGGAATTCTTATTGAAATATTTACCTTATAAGAGATTGCGTGCAAAACAGTTTTTTGTTCCATAGTCCATTTTCTACCAACTGCATTGAATTTATAACGATGGATTTCCATAAGCTTATAATATTTTATGACCTAATCGAGTTAAGTGTTGTGAGAAAGATGATAATACGAAAGAAATGCATACTGGAAATGCCGAGTTGGTTTGTACATATACAATACAACTAACATATGAATCTTCATATATAAAGGACTTTGCCTTGGACAGTGTGTATTAGTAGTGTAGTAGTTATCAGCATAGGCACTCATAACAAATATCGTGTCAAATATTTATTCATTGCATGGACGATGAATTGGTAGTGGGTTATACGAAAAGAAGGACGAACGACATAATATACATCAAGTTAAGTGTGATAATTTTAATTTATTAGACTGGAGAACATTTTTACTTTTTCACGTGAAAGATTTCAAACGAAAGTGTTTAAGTTTTAAGATATATATGAATTAATTAATCGTTAATTTCCAATAAGGATTTTGATCGTGTTAGTGTCAGTGCCATAATAGTAGTGCCTTTAGAGCACAGTTTTAAATAAGGATCTTTACGAAAATGTTCGACGAAATTAAAAATGTAATATTATCTGTGATAGTAGCAAATGTGATTATATTTTATACCATATTTCGGTCTGTATGTTACGCAATTGCACTGGGATACCAGTGGTATAAGCGGGGAAACACCTTCTGGGTAGTTCGAAGAAGGAAAGAGCCTCCACTCTGTTTGAAAGATGAAACTTTAGGGAGACATGAATATGCAAATTTGGAAGTAAGTTTTTGGAAATACAAAAACTACTATATATTAATTTTTCTTTGCTTGTCTAAAAAGTTTGTGATTGTATAGAACGTCAGGATTCATTATGTGGAAAGCGGAGATCGAAGTAAACCTTTAATGTTGTTCGTTCATGGCTTCCCCGAATTTTGGTACACCTGGAAGCACCAAATGAAACATTTTTCGAAAACACATTGGTAAGTTATTAAACTCAAAATGTACTATAAAGGTAGAAAATGGTCATGTGCGTATCTACATGTACACTGACCCCCATTTATTTGTAAGAATCCTAATTCCTTGAAAATAATAACAATAGTTAAATAATATTTTTATTATAACATGACTACCTGACTCCCGCAATACTACCTAGTGCCAACCTATTGCATACCTAAAATATTTCAGCCGATCCTCAAATTGAATCTCATTATTACAAGTCCAATTTTTTGTTGGCAACAATTTATGTAAAATATCCAGATGCATACTATTTATTGTTAGGTACATAATGTTAGAGGGATCAATAAATAATAAAAACTATTTATATCATCGTTTATAATCAAGGGCGTATCTATGAATGGGCTCACCCGGTTTGAGCCCCTTCAGATTCTAGAAATAAGAGATTGTTATAATTTTTTCATTTTATCTACATATTTGGTGGGTTATAATTTTTTCCACTGCCTCTACCATTTGCGAATCCTAGATACGTCCCTGTAGATACTCTTATGAATTAAGAATCATGTGATTCTGTATAAAAATATTGTGCAATATTTTTCTGATGGATGTATGTAATTATACGTTTCAAAATTCACAACAGGGTGGTTGCAATGGATATGCGAGGTTTTGGTGAGTCAAGCAGACCAAAAAAACTTGAAGCTTACAAAATGGAATACCTGGAACAAGATATTTGCAATTTGGTCGAACATTTGGGACGATCAAAGTGTGTTTTGGTTGCTCATGACTGGGGAGCTTCTGTTGCGTACTACGTAGCATCAAAATATCCTTGTCTCATTGACAAACTTATTATTCTCAATGGAGGTCATCCCAAAGTATTCAAACAAATTCTTTTAAAATCCATTACCCTTCAAACATTGAAATCATGGTACATTTACGGCTAATTTTTTAAATTAATTGTAGTAAAAATTGACCTTTGATAAATTCTACAAAATTTAATTTCGATATTCAAAATTAATAGGTACATGTTCGCTTTCCATTCCCCTTACTTCCCTGAAATTTTCTTTTCTGTTGATGACTTTTCGTTCTTGGGCGACTTGTACCGAACCACGGACAATTCATGCGTTCTTAATAAAAAAGATCTTGAAGCAGTCAAATACATTTTTTCCAAAAAAGGTTAAAAACATTAAAATTCTTTATTTTTCCCTTTTAGAGATATGTTATTTACAATTCTGAATAATGTACTGTTTACTTTCTATTCGATTATGGGAACTGAATTTGTTTTTATAGAAAATCGGACATCCGCAATTAATCTTTATCGTTGTATTTTGTGGAAGAATGGGAAATTAAATCCACCAGACAGTATGGCCGATATTAAAGTCGACACTTGTATCATTTGGGGTGATGATGATCGATATTTAATTTCGGATACTCCTGAAATGACTAAAGAGTTCGTAAAAAAATTAACTATACATCACATACCAGGAGGAAATCATTTCATTCAAGCACACAAGCCCACGCAAGTGAACAGTCTCATTGAAGAATTTCTGCTTTAAAGTTCCAAGTGAATCGTTGGTATTTAATTACCTTATATTGGTTTACCTAAATACTAGTACTAAATACTAAATGCCAAGTACGAATGAGCAATAAAACCCAAACGATGAGATTGTTTCATTGAGGATACTATTCCGCATAAAATGTCAAACCCAACTGAGGAAAAATATTGATCTATATTATGGCCATTGGCCATGGCAGTAAAAATAATTACCTAATATGCTTTCTACTATTTATACAATGTTCTTCGAATGGAACAATATGATGGCTTTTTCAACAATCATAATTTGACTGGAGGTAAAAATACATCGAACACTTGTCTGTCATGTAATGGGAGACAAACACTACTGTGACTCACTTATGATGACAATAAATTCACTATTATATTCTTTCATCATTCATTCCCATTTTTTCCCCCAACTTGCTAACAACAAGCTTGCGAAGTAATAATGTGTTTTTATTTTTACCTCTTGTCATATAATTACCAAGATATTTTATTTTTGACACTCAAACATTTACACGAGCACACATTCAACTTATTGTTATAAAACGTTTTATTTTAATGCAATGCACAATGCACTAAATGCTTTTTTATTACATAATACTTATAGCATGTAAAAAAGTAATGCATTAGATAAAATAATAAAAGTGAATCTCATTGTTGATACAATTCAAAAATGTTAAATGTTGATATAATAACATTAGCCGACAATAATTTAAAATGTGTTTTAAAAGAGGTAATTTATTTCGGCATTTGTGTATCTAAATTCATTTCACTTAGTATTATATATAGTGATAACAAATGGACATTAATTTCAATGTAGCTCTTATTAGTATTATATATAGGTAAATAATAAGATCTACATTGGAGCACTTAAGAATTAAAATGTACATTACCTTTATACTATAAATATTTATGTAGGTGGCATGTGAAATTGCATTATCTACTACACTTTGGATTAAACTTGAACTTGAACAATTGACGTATTCGTCTTTACTCGAGTCTTGCACATGTCAATGTAACAAATTATGTTAGCACTTAACTTGCACGAAATAAATAATGGAATTAATTTGCCAACGCACTAAATAAGTGACGATTTTCGTTACTTTCTTATATAAATGAAAGTTCTTGAAAGCCAAAGTTGTCATTTTACATGTTGAAATATTCTTAAGCAAAATGTTTAGGTAAAAAATCCAACATTTTTGTCCTGTTTCCCAATTATTTATATTATAATCAATCCCTTTTCCAGTTTTCTTGCTTCAAATAATATTAGTAACTTCGTAAAAGTCAATATATTGAAGTTCAGTAAAACGAAGATTTATTATAGAAATTGCAAAAAATGGACAGCCGACAATTTACTGATAATGAAATCCCCATAGAATACAATGAATTTTATAAAATGCCCTATGGAAAGTGCAACAATTGGTTTGTTAACAAATTGGATGCAATTCCAGAATGGTCAGATATGAAATTGGAGAAGAAACCTGCAAATTTGCACGAATATGTTACTCCATTGTTCAGATTATTTCACAGAATGTTATTATCCCCGTTTTATATCATTTACGACGAAAAAACTCAACTCTGTACCAGATCATCATCATCTATACCTCGAAAGGTATGAAATTAATTAAATATGGTTCATCAATTGAAAATATTAATTAAAAAATAAGATTTAATAATACTAAATATATTTTGGCAAATTGTTAGATCATTTGTGGAATTGTTCAAGTTTTTGTTCTTTTATCACTTATTGGTTATACACGACAAATGGCACGAAACCGTAAAGCCGACAAAAAATTGCAGTTAGTAAGTCACATGCAAGATCTACTCTTTTTTGTATATCACGCCTCTCTATTCCACGTATTTTGGATGAAAATGGAGCAGATGGCAAAAGTACTGAATAGAATTCAGCGTCTGTCCACTCAGTTGAAGCCATGCAATAATGAAGCACTCCCATCCAAATTAAAGGTTAATAAATTCAACCAAATTTTACGTAATAATGTTTCATTTCCATTTTTTAACAAGGAGCAAGGGCGTATCTATGTATGGGGCTTGAGTCACCAACTTGAGCCCCCAGATTCCGGAAAAAGGCTATTTTTAACAAAATTGGTGTTTTGTCATTTTTGGCCTCCGAGCCCCAGACGACTCGAGCCTCCCGTTTCGTTTCAAATTTCAAAATAAATACGTCCTTGTGAAGGAACACGCATTATTGAAACATTCTAAAAAATGTTTGATTTTGCAGATGCGGTTATATTCGTATGGATTAATTTTCACATATCTGTTTTATGTAACTTCGGGTTTCCTTTTGATGAATGAACAAGGGTATCTACATGACATGGTTAACAATGGGGTTTTCTCTGCTTTGCAAGCATCTGCTATTAGCGGATACAATTTGCTATGTCATGCAACATTTGTAGATAATTTTGCGTATGACCCATCTGTCAAAACGGTTTCTCCAGCCATGGCTTACAGCTTTGGGATATTGACTCCTGTGTGGAAGTATTACCTGGAATTTACCTGGGTATTCAACAATTTAGTTTTAGTATTGTGGGCAGCAGCTTTTACATCATTGTATGATTTGTACTTTGATTCTTTGAAAGAAAATGCTAATCACGCCCTAAAGGTGATTTTTGAGAATATTCAAGATTTTACGTGCATAATTTCTATTTGTGACTGCTAACTTAAATTTTTAAACGTTTTGTATTGTTTTATATTTAGGACATCCTGGTTTTCAATAAGATTACTTGCATTTTGTCCGATTTCAATGAAATATTCAGTTTCAACATTCTGATGGGAGTTATTGCAACAATCTGTTTTATCTCAAATTCTGTCTGGGGGCTGTTTAAATTAGATGATGGTGATTTAGATACTGGAAATAAAATTCTACAGTTTTGGGCTTTCATGATTTTTGTCGTAAAGCTACTGGCAGCGTCGCAGGTCAATCAAAAAGTAAATTATTGAATTGTTTGAATTTTATGTATAATTTTGATTCGCAATTAATCAATAATAATGAAATTAATGTTTTATGGCATTTATCAGGCATCTGAAATTGTTATGAGAATAAAAATTCATTTGAAAGGACAAGAAAATTGGAATCAACAGTGTGGTCGTACATTGGAAGCAATGATGATTATATTCTACGATTTGCAATCAGCGTCTGTTGGTTTTAGAGGAATGAATTTTTTCACTGTGACCTTTTCCTTTGTAGGAGGAATTTGTAGTCTCATTGTGACTTACTCTATAGTGGTACTCCAATTCAACAGCGAAAAAGGCCCAGCTTCCCCATTCTTCAATGTTGCAAATTCCACAAATACAGAATAACTATGCATATTACAGTCCTTCACGGATGAATTTTAAATTGTACCTATATAGACATTCATGAACTTACATTGAACATAATCATGATTAAAATTGTAGCAATATGAGACAGTTTGAGAACCATATGTACTAATAAATCATTGTGAAATTTATGGCGATATAGTATATTATATAGTAATTACAAAATGTATGCATTGCCTAATAGACATACTTTCACCTTTAATTCTTTAACAGTAAAGCCAAAGAAACATTAAGAAAATAAATATAATATAGTTTTTGTCACGGCCAAAATAATATTACAGACCTATGACCAATGTTCCCAAACTACTGCTTGTCCATGCATTAATCATTGTTTGCAATTTAGCATTAATTTTTGTCACTGAATATTTAATGTAAATTTATTTGCCTTCGAAAAGAAAATTATTTTATCAATACCACATGTAGAAAGAGCATACCTAATGAAAAAGTGCATATTATATTAGTACAGGACAATTCCAAGTAAAAACAGAATTTCATTCATCGAAAATTTGAACAAATTTTTCTCAATGAGCTAAATCATAAATAGCTAAATATTACTGTATTTATACCTACAGGTTTTTTGTTTACAATTAAAATGCAATGAAAATTGATTCATCTCTCTAACATCATCAGTTCCACGAAGACTTCATGACAATGAAGCACAAGAAAATAGCAAACAATATACAATCAGTATTCAGTAGGCAGTAGTCAATATTATATATTATACGCATGTTTAAAATTCGAAAGGGAAAAACAATGAAATAGCTTTTTACTACTAGTTGCATAAAATACGTCATCTTTGTACAGAAGATAACCATTTACGATTTCTGTATTTGGTCCTGCCTGCACTGTAATGCATAACAATGTATTTCACTTTGGAGTGTCCATTAGAAAGAACACACACTATGATATATACCGAAGAGTGCTTTTTATCTTACTAGCACTTTACTAAATGCTATTGCATCATTTGAGATAAGTACCATAAAGAACTCTTTGGCTGCGTAAGTTGATTTTTATTACATACATTTATTTGCATAGAATTTGTACTATTGATGTCTTGAAGTTGACACTTTGACTTTTTTGTAAGTTTGAAATGAATTAATAAATAATGAATTTTGCTAATGCATTATAATTGCAGAAATGGTTACTATTTTACAATTCTTTAAATGCATATATTTATTATAACCATCTTCTTTTATTTCTTGCCAGTAGCTTTTGCAATTTTGAGAAAATAAATTGTGCAACAACCACTATACTCCTCATTTTCAAAATTCAGATATAATTCTCTCATTTTAAGTTGCAACACTTTAATTTCTTCCGTCCATATATTCTAGAAATTTATTAGGGAAACTCACAGTCATAAAACATCTATCTTCATCATTACTGGTTAATTAAGGAAACATTGATTTTGATAGGACATATTGTAAATGAAATACAATATGTCCTATGCCACGAATAAAAATTGGTTTATAAGCGTATTGGGGACACTGTCACAGGAATGGACAGGTGCACAATTATTAGTTAAAAAATCTACGGAATTGCACGAATACGTGGTTCCACTGTTTACATTTTTGTACAAGGTGTTCCTTTCTCCTTACTGCATTAAATACGATGAAGAAACTCAACTCTGTTCCAAATCATCTTCGTCGATACCACGAAAAGTTTGCAAAAAATCAAATTCGACGAGCGAATTCATTTATTTTTGTATGCTTTTTTGTGTACATACAATAATAAATATAATATTATTTCTTTGTAATTCTACTCGTAGGTCATTTGTGGAATTATTCAGGTTTTTGTGCTTTTGCAACTAATTGCATACTCAAGTGGCAATCCGGAGAGTCGCAGTAGATCTGACAAAAAGTTGGCGATGGTAAGTCAAATGCAGTGGCTACTTCTGGTTGTATACCACGGATCCTTATTCCAAATATTGTGGACGAAGATGGATCTTGTTGCAAAAGTACTGAACAGAATTCAATGTCTGTCAGTACAAATGAAACCGAACAAATGCACCGCTCCGTCGAGGTCAAAGGTTAAAATAATAATTTAGAAAGCATTACTTTACTCGTATAGCAAATATTAAATAGTTTAAATAAATTATGAAATGAAAGAAAAAATGGTTACTTGAATTTGCAGATGCGGATGTATTCTTGGGGATTAATTTCCGCATACTTCATTTTTAGCCTTTGCTTTTTCATTTTCAGTAATGAAATAGATTACATTCCCACTGTAATCAAATATGGTGTCCGTTCGACATTAGAAATTTCTGCGACAAAAGGGCTTAATTTAATATGTGCTGCAACTTTTGCATTTAGTTTTGGAATTGGTCCATCTATACATGAGATGTTTCCATTTAAGATGTATACTGTTGGAATATTGTACCCTATCTTCAATTTTTACCTAACTTTAACCTGGGTATTCAATAACTTGGTTTTGGTATTGTGGGCTAGCGTTTTCATATCGCTGTATGATTTGTACTTCAATTCTTTGAAAGAGAATGAGAGTCACACTCTAAAGGTAATTTACTACAGCCACTATATATACAGGTAGTAATTAGTAATAATGACTTTTAAATATCATGTAAGATATCAACATGCATTGATTCAATTTGTTTGTATAGGACATCCTGGTTTTCAATAAAATTACCTGCATTTTGTCTGACTTCAACAAAATATTCAGCTTTAATATTTTAGTAGGAGTCCTTGGTACAATTTGTTACATTTCCAATTCCATCTGGGGTTTATTCGAGTTAGATCAAGATCAGTCGGATGCAATGACAAAAATTTTACAGACTGTGACATTCGTGTTGTACGTCATAAAACTTCTCGCTGCATCACAGGTCAATCAAAAGGTAAAAGAGCCAAAATGCTTTTATAATTATATTGATCATAGTATGCTTAGCTGCATGAATGGTTTGAAAATGTAATGTAATTTTTTGTATAACTTGGATAAAAGGCGACAGAAATTGTTACATGGATCAAAATTCATCTTAAAGAAAACACAATATGGAATGAGCAGTCTGCCCGGACTTTAGAAGCAATGATGATAATATTCTACGATTTGCAATCAACGTCTGTTGGCTTTAGAGGGTTGGATTTTTTTACACTGACATTTTCCTTTCTAGGAGGAATTTGCAGTTTGATAGTCACATATTCCATCGTGGTACTCCAGTTTAACAGCGAATATAATCCAACGTCCGCATTCTTCAAGGGTGCAACTACCAATTCCACAAATATTAAGCAGTAAAATACTAATAATAGTAATAATCACATTCATGTAGTATACAATTTATGTGGCTGTGTAAAACGATACCTTTAGATCAAGGTCTAGTATAAACCTTGCCTTTAGATATTACTTATTTATTACATGAAATACTGATAGAAAGGTACCCGGTATACATAATTAGTGTATCAAATGTCTATCATTTTGAGACATGACATTTAAATGTGATTCATATAAGTACTAAAAGAGTAAATAGCGTAATAAAGCTGTGTAGATAGAAATGACTGAGTATTTTCATTTGACATAAAGAGCAGCAGGTCTAAAAATTATAACCTACAACTGGCACTTTGTAACTATGTCACATCAAAAAGGAGTTGAAAGTCATGTTTTACTAAAAATGGTTGCAATGGTTCTTAGAGAGAAATTTACTTACAACTTGTTTGCACAATGGATGTAAGTAATCAAGTCAAGAGACTTCAATTGGTGAAGATAGTGAAGAATAAGCTCATACTATTTGTACTAGACCATTAGTAGAATTTTAAGGAATGATTTTATTTGCAATTCAATTAACAAGAACTTAACACAGTTTTCAACGTGGAAAGCGAAATCTCGAATACATAAATAATAAGACATTTGTCCATTTTAATTTAAAAGGTTGACACTTTTTAATGTCGGGACGTTAGGAACGATTTTCTTCAAATCATCAACAGTGCAACAATAAGTATATCCTTTACGAGTTACATTTCTGTCCCAATCTACCCAACTAATTTGGTCGCAAATATCTTTACACAGCAAACCAGAAGCATAACTCGGAACATCTTCTAATTGTAAATGTGGGTTGTTTAACATTACAATTGCTACCGAAGCATTGCGAGTAGGGTCTTCGATAACTTTCCATGTAATTCTAAAAAGTTGGAAATTTCGTCAGTTTCTTGCACAATCAACGCAAAATAAACTGAATATGTTTCTAAATAGTTTGTATTTTAGGTACTTACTTTGGAACAGGCAATTGATCATCTTTTGCGAGATACACTTCAACGGGATTTTCATTTTCGTCATTCAAAGTTAACACTCCGTGTCCTCCTGTCCAAATGTTTAGGTCAATTTTATTTGTTGTAGCGTAATCTCGAACTGCCATTTCCATTGCCTTTGATTTGGAATTTATTTTCATCAATACAATTACATAATTACTGAAGAACGTAATTTTTTCTCATTATTACAATAGTGGTACCTTCCAGTTGCCATTATTTATTGCCTGCCACTGTGGAATTACATTGACATAGTAGTAAGTAGCATTCTGTTCGTAAATATGTACAAAATCGCCATCAGGAGCTAAATGCCCTCGTGCAAAATAAAACGATGCAGATGGATCGATGTAAGTGTTTGCCAACTCATCTCCAAACTGAAACAAAAAAATGTCTTTACTGAATTAAATGTTGAAGTGCTACACAATCTACTTTTCTAAGCACTATAATAATTTTAGTATTCCTTACCAAACTTTTGAAGACGGTTAATTGGGACGATTGTGTATAAGCTGTAATCACAGAGAAACCTTTGTAAAATTTGTCAGATTTGAAACTAGGTCGATTATTAGACACCTCGACAGGGTTCAGAGCTCCTCCATGAATGGTATGCTGTGCCATTAAAGTATTTCCTCCATCGTCATTATAACACACATTTATTAGCGGAAAACTACGCAACAAATTAATTTTTAGCAGTTTTTTTATTTTAACCACGTACATTTTCTATATGAAAGGAAGTAGGTAAGTAAAATGTTACAGAGCTACAGATAAAAAATTACACACGCAAAATGAACTTACTCTCCTGAAAATGAATTAAAACCAATTTCGACATTGCTGTACCCATTGTAGCAAAGTCCAGTTTTTGCAATCGATTCTTTCACTATGGTGGCGCATCCCATATCCGAAAATTTTGTCATTGTGTGAAGCAGTGACTGCAAATTTTAAATTGAATACAATACTAAAATCAGAATTGGTTTACCAATACATTATTACTGATTTAAAGAAATTGCTGCTAATTTTATGGAACTACAGGGATTTTTTTCCTTACGGTCAAAACTCCATTGGAATTGCAGGTGTAACTGTTTTCTTTCTGCTTTACAATTCTAAGCAGACTTGTAACACTCAAATCTGTACAGCTGAAAGTAATTTGTGCCCCTACAGGTATAGTAATGGCCCATTGTTCTGAATTCTGTGATGTTTCTTCTGGATACACGATGGTTCCAACATTACTCCAAATCAAAGGAAACCAATTCGGCAACTGATCTTTGATAAATGGTAAAGAACATTTTGCCACAGCTGCACCTTCTACTTTCAGGGCACCCGCTGAACAAAATGGAAAGCAAAAATAATTAACAAGTTTAAATTAATTAATTATTTTTTAGCAGTTTTCTGTTAGTGCCAAGAGCGTATCTAGGATTTTGTAATGGTGAGGGTCCCAGAAATGTTCCAAACAAAAAATAATACAAAAGGAAAAAATAAACAGCCACACTTTTGTGGAACTGGAGATGTCAGGGGTCCTGAGCCCCTTCCCTAAATACATCTTTAGGGGTACAATAAATTATAGTTTGCCTTTTACCCATCGTGTTAAACAATTAACTTACCAAAGATGAACAGTACTACTGCTACTGAAAAACTCGCCATATTGAACTTTAAGAATCTCTCAGTAAACCCTGCAATTGAAAAATTCCAAACTACGGTATTAATGATTTAAGTAAGACCTCCTGATAAATTGTACAGTTTCAATTTAGAAATGAAGAGTAACCTTGAGAAAGTTCCTTTGCTTGGGTGCGTCTGAAATGCGATTGGAATAGATTTGCCTACGGAAAAGCGTTTTATATATTTCTAATACTTATCAAAATTCATATTTATTCCAGTGTATATTATTCCACGAACAAAGAAACACCTTGTACATTTACCCACAATAGGTACTCACTCTATATGCCAAGTGTCAACTGAGTTTAAGGTTAAGATTTGCAATGCTGATTTACAGACATTTCATCCAAATGATTGAAAATTTAAATTGCATAACTGATTATTATTAACTGTTTTAAACATTCTTTCTTTTTATTCATTAATTCAAAACTGTGAACATATACGTGATAATAGCTTCAATATAGCTAACATAATTTAACAGAAAAATATGCTCACTCAAACTATACCCGAAGGTAGATTACATATACCTATACTGAACTGTTAAAAATTTGGTAATTTTCGGTTATACAAATAATTTATTTATAAATATGATTCCTATTCATGAGTGTGGTAGGTAAATTAAATACGCAGAGCAGATGTGAAGGATTTAATGCTTCAGTTACATTCGTCTGCATATTATTCAGCCATAGGTGGTCTCTGGCAAAAGAAACGCATGATTGATGTACATAAATGAAACTTTTAGTCTCAATAATGCTTCTGTCTGTGAATGCATCTTATTATTGTAAGCTGTACTTTGCTGTACTTTACACTTTTATTGTCGTGCTTCTCTACTGTCTGTACAATGACATGTACATTATTAAACAACGTAAGTTGTTCGTATAATTTTTCTCTGTCCGTGTGTCTGTCCGTAAGTACGATAACTAAAGAACGGTTTGAGCTATTGACTTCAAATTTGCTATATGTACTATTGAGGTCCAATGTGAGGTTAAGTTCGAAGATGGGGTCAATCGGTCAACTCCATGATGACCTTTGGCACATTCAATGTGTCTTTGTATATAAGTACCAAGACAAGTTTTGCTCCAATCTAACAGATATAAAACATATATGATTCGTAATATTACTGCCTGTTTGAAATGTTCATACGAAAGTCAAGTGAAATTACACATACTGTCCATTTATTTTTATCCATAAAAATTCTACTGTTTGTGTAGCAAAGATTTGCAGAGACGTAAAAAAATTCTCTTTTTAAAAGTAATCCATTATCACTCAATTGGATTTTATAAGAAAAACGTTTGCGTTTGCAAACGACTTCAACATGAAAAACGTATCTTTTCAAAATCTGTAAGGGCAAAAATAATTAAATTACTAATGCTATTATAGAAGAGTGTTCTACCGTGTCGTACAGTTGCCAACTGCTAAAAGCCTTTTCTGTTGATGAGTTTGACAATAAACGCCGAGGACCTAATCTTGTGATGAAGTATAATTTCGTTTGACACAATGT
>JABASD010003910.1:0-17644 GCA_019776165.1 Pogonognathellus flavescens | reverse complement strand
GATGTTAAACTTATTTTTCAAGTCTTCACTACAATCTTCATAAATCAATTTCTTATTTTTGTCCGCCTCGATTGGTTGTTCTGTTCCAGTTTCTATTAAAATGGTAGAATAATTACATACCTTATTACATACATGAATATTTTAACTGTATCTTTAAGAAATTAATTTTAATTTAACCCGTTTACCTTCTATGAATTTTATAATGCTGAAATTTAGTGAAAAATATTTATTTCTTCTTCTTTTTCTACAGAATATCAGCCTCAATTTGACTTTATACTAAACATATCCTTACAATCATTTAACATTATTTTGGACAGACGAGGTTGTATGCTATATGCATATAGTTTTAAGCCCTTAATTTTACGTTAGGATAATTATATGGGTCTTGTCGACTTGTCATACTTTTTGTATTGAGAGTGGCCTGTATAGTGAATAAAATAATAATAATTATAGCTACAATATCATTCTTGTATATATTTATTCATTTGAGATTGCCTTTACAGACACAATAGTGACAATAGTAAAAAAACAAAAATTAAACCAGTCTTATCATTTAACCACTTTTACCTTCTTTGAATTATAGATTAGGTATTTTAGGTATCTGACTTAAGTCATACAAAGTTTATGAAAATAGCAAGCGTACAAAAATATCACACTTGTTTAATAACTGTAGTTGTAACACGTATTAATGTGGAAAATTAACAAAAATACCCCTCTTTATAACTGTATTATATTTTAATAATCTACGTATAATATAGGTACATACTGATTTTAGCTAAATCGATCAAATACATTATGTGATTGGCTCTATTGCTGCATTGCTCAATCAATTTCTCATGAATTTTATATAGCAGTAATGGATTCCTCCATAAGACTTAAACAATAAACGTTACGCTTCTTCTGAGATCCAGAGTTAAAACGCACACAAATGAAAGTTGTATAGAAATCTACGATGAATTGAGCACAATCATCTTCTTTAACTCTATCTTTCTTTAGTATTTTAACCGAGGGAAGGTGACCATACAATTTCATTGTATTGAAGTCGTACAACGTCAGCTTAATACTATCTAAGTCACACAATCCGACAACAAACAAGTTTAATTCCGAGTTATAGTCTATGTCATGAACTTCGTAACTTGGTTGACAATAACTTTTTCTAACAACGTTACGACTAGGGCGTCTGCCTTCGCTTTGATCAGTGGGGCCTATTGTTGTGGTTTGAACCTGTGGGATAATCTCGGGAAATATTTTTCGTAAACACTGACCTCCTTCAACGCGTTCACAGGCATATAAGCTGGAATAATAATAAAAGAGGTTATCATATATGTCTACATAAAATAAATGTATTTAATTATTGGGTTGTTAATTGACAATTACCAGTAACTTGATTCTATTCCACCATACAATAGTCTCACAGGAGTAGGTGTATCATCCTCCGGAAAGAATTTGAGGTTCACAAGCTCATTATTGTAGTGAGTCAGAAGTTCCCCATTTGAGACTTTTATATCTTCCCCCTGATAAGTTGCCTATATTTTAAAATTTTAAATAGCAAAGTAAGTTATAATATTATGCTCCATAGTACGCAGTCTACACAAAAACAAATTAACACAAGCTTACTATTCGGAAATTGTTTTTAGCCGTGATAGACTTCGTAATACTAATAGTTGGAGAAGCGTAAGGTTGAAGTGCTAAATATCCTTCATTAGTTATCACTTTCCACAAAACTTCGGGTTTTTTGTGCAGGATATGGGTCACCTGATGGTCCTTTCCCTCACTTGGTATCTTTTTACGATCCGCCTGCATGGTAAAGTCAAATTAATACATATTATACGCAAAACAAAATTGTGAGCCATAGTCATAGTCATGATTATTGTTCATTCTCCATAATATTAAATCAATATAGAAACAGGAGGATAAACTGAATGCATTTGCTTCAAAAAGTTATTAAATTCAAATATGCATTTGAATTGAAACATTGTATTATTTGTATTTACGTACCGCTTCCATAACTTTCTCAAAATCTGAAATCTCCACGTAGGGTGCTGTTGTTTTCTTGGTTATCATAAAGAGCATAGTGCAATTTAATTCTATTTCAGTCGTATCAGTATCCACTGCTGTTTTAAGTATCTACACATTATATAGTAAAAAACCACGAATTAGTAATCTGACTGAATGATTGCTTATAAATAAGTATGCTTTAGTTATTGTTGTTGTTATTGTGAACTTAAGATTATTAACCTGCAAATGATGTTTAAAGTCGAATGGTGGAATGGTGAAAATCAAAAACTGTCCGGCCACCTCTTTGTGTAGACTTGCTCGAGTAGCCGTACAAACAATTTTCCCCTCGAAATGAAACACGACCATCTCCTTAAAATTAACTTCTGACTTAATTTTTCTGGTGTCCAATTTTTGACCGTTTGCAAAATTGTATAAATCGATTGACTGGTGATAAATACGCTCTTCGCTGCTCTGCTTATTAGGTTTATGCAAGACTATAAGTGTCGTCACTGCAACTTTTTGCTTTAATACTGTTAAGGAATCCTTTGTTGATGTACACATAGTGCCAATTTCCGACGGATACCACATTTCATGTGCAGCCCACTTTTCCGTATTTAAATCTTTAAACTGATGCTATAATGCAATCAAAGAAAAGAAATAAAATTAGTGAAAATAAAGATACATGCAGCATCATCAAGGGCGTAAATCAAAATTCATACCTGGAAACTAAACAATCGAGTAGCCTTTGGAGTGAAAGAGAATGTTCGGCAAATAATTTCGTTCTTACTATTTTCATTGTGTTTGTGTTTAGTGCGCAACAAAAAATAATTGTCTATAAGGTGAAGGGTGTGTTTTGAATTTACATCAGCGGCTAAATGTATCCACTTTGATCTTTCAATTTCTGAAGACTGTTTTGTATTTTTGGTGACACTCTTCTTTTTCTGGATAATTTTCTGCTTTGCTTGCAATTGCAACTCGTCTAAAGACAATGCTGTCCACGGCTCCTGTGCTTTACTAGTGGACCCCTCCGCAGATGAAACTTGTGATCTACTCCTTATCAGTAGTCGTTGAGAGTGATGCCAAAACCTGTTAAAATAATGAATACATTTTATGAACATTTCTTTTCGTATAACTTTAGTTTACACAAAGGCGTATCTAGAATTCACAAACGAGAGGGGCTCCAGGGGTTTGGGGAAGGCTTAGATTTTTTCTGGCCACAAATTGTCAAATAACTAATTTTCCGAAATGTGGGTGGGGAGTGGACTCAAGAATGGTGAGCTCAATAAGTAGATACGCCCTTGATTGCACATTGTGCAAAAATGTACAAGTTTGGCCCGTTAACTGCGATAAAAATTCAACCGTGTGACCGTGTCAAACAAATCTTGGCAACTTACTCACTGCAGTCGTCACAACTTCTACGATTTGATGCAAGAGTAAACAACAAATTATGTTCTCGCAGAAACATCAGTTTCACTATAGACGCATGTTTAGTGTCTCCCATATTTACGAAACGATCTTAATTTTTTTCGAAACTTTCACCGAGATCCGTAGAGAATAGAATTTTTACGGAGTGCATGCAGCCACTGAGCCACTCTACTAAACACTACTAATCACTCTCATTCACTTTTCTTGCCGGCAACTGCTACCAAAGCCTGATACCGATACCACCTGATACCAAGGAAGACTTTAATAGCAGCTGATCAGCTGTGCCAACTACTCGAAACAAAAATAACAATAGTCTTTTAGACGTGGCACTTCCGAAGGAAATTCCTAGATTTTAACCTCAGTTGCTAGTGGCCTATATTTAATTGTTACTAATAATTTCGATTGAACAATGTCGTTGGATATAGTTCCCAAAGATTTGAGGAATCTACGGGCTTGCTTGATATGCTCATTGTTAAAGGTGAGTTTGTGAGATTTATGATAGTACTTTTACTTTTGCGTGCAATTTTACAATGCAAAATTTGCAAAATACACGGGGAAACAAAAGAAAGGACATTCAGAGTTTCACAATAGAAGTGAAATTAAATAATTAGGATAATTAATAATTATTATCAGAAATTTAAACTCTGTTTAAAAAATGTTTAAAGCTGCTCCGATAATAAAGTATTAATAGGACTATACAAAACAATTTGGCCTTGTTTTGTTTTTAAGAATTTCGATCAATTCGAATTTGATGGATGCGAAAATTGTGACCATTTTCTTCGTATGAAGCACAACAGGGAGACTATTTATGCCTGTACTAGCTCAAATTTTGATGGGTACACGTTCAAATGAATTGCATACACTTATATTTTGTGTTGTTGCCTTTAGCTTCTTTAAGTGTGGAATTTATAAAAAATTGAATGAATGGTTAAATTAATTTATAATTTTACATGCGTGTGAATATTTTCTGTTTGTTGGTTAAAATTAATGTTGGTAGTTTTAATATGAAACTTATTGATTACCTAATTATTTGTAGGATGATTGCAATCATGAATCCTGAAGACAGCTGGGTCTGTAAATGGCAACGGACATGTAATAATGAACATGCTTCTTTGGCTTTAAATAACTAGTAAATAAGTTGATTAACTAAATGAGGTATCCTATACATTAATATTATTATAGCTGGTTACGTCAAAGGCGTCTATGCAATTTCGGTATCAGGGAAATTACCTCCAGGAATAATTCGAGAGATGAAGACGCGAGGAATCCCATATCGCTCTAGGGATGTTAGTCAGAAATAAATCATGACATTGTGTTGTGTGGGCCTAGAACAGCCATTGTAATTGACGGCAGTTCTTCTGTATAAAACAAATTCGGGTTTAAATTAATTGCAAACTCAAGTACTTATTTTGTGCCAAATCCATATTATCGTTTAATTCAATTTCAGCTAGTTTCATTGGTTTGGACAGTAATAATCACTTTAAGTATACTTCACAATACTAACAATTAAAACTTTACTGACCATTCAGTAAAAGAGTCGGTAGTAAAAATTTAACAATGCATAAAGGCATAAAGTAATGAGACCATAACACCTGACATGCAATAATATTTGTATATTATATGTATACATATCGTTTGGCTCAATCAAATATTGTCGATAATCTAACATGTAAGCGTTGTAATTGTAGGGTTAATAAACAGTTTCGAAATGATAAAAACATTTTTCATTTTTACGTTAACCAAATAAGAGTGCAATATTTAACCAATAACAAATAGATACACCGATACACGATATTCAGTCAGTATAATAACATTACATGTCATGTCATACACTTAGCGTACCTCAAATAATAATGTGACAATGTGAGTTACAGCTAAAATATAATTTCTGTCTTATGTCTACCACTTGTGGCTGAAGCTAATTGTAAGTAGTGCCAAACCCACCACCAGACACCATGTGGCAAAAAATATATTTTAGGTAAAATTAAGTCTAAAACATTGCATTTCATTGAGGAAATAAATACCATATTTGACTAACATGACGTAATAACAAACTGCAACCCTCATTAAAGTTTTAAATGTGAAGAGTACGTCATACTAATATAATGACACACACAATTATATCGATTAATAAAAGATATTTTACATAACAAATTGCAAATGTGTATATAAAAATATACTATTTTAACTAGAGTACTCACTCAATAACAAATAAAACTGTAGTACTTCCGATGCTACGTAAGGTCAATATTCACCGTCACAGTTTCATTGTTTCCTTCAAAGTTCCTTCGACTATGTATTTTCATATGTTTGTAGTAATTCGACTTCATTCTTATGTGTTTCCCGCATATATGACATTCGTGTGGTTTTTCTGCAAAATAAAACATTAAATAGTCATTATTATGACCTAATCAAATGCTTTTAAATTGCACGTGAATAAAAATAACTGTAGGATTATTTCAAATTATGTGTAAGATGCAATAATTTTCGAAACAAAATATTTGGTACGTTACCTCCCGTATGTAAACGCATATGTTCCTGAAAATAAACATGAATGATGCATTAATTATAGGATTGTATGACTCATTGTCAGTATAAAATAAAATGTGTACTACTACTTATAGGGTAGGAACATTACGTGCCCACACAGTACTTACCGTGAGATATAATTTTCTCTTAAAAATTTTATTGCAAACTGTACATTGATTTTCGCCAACGTCATTATGTCTTATCATATGGCTCCTTAGGGCTTGAACAGAGTAGAAACTGAAAATAAGGGAAACATTTTACTGCCATACATAAAAAAATACGACCGAAAACTGATTTTTCGCTCTTTTTCTTTATATATAGGAAATTACAAAAATTAATAACTTTCATCCGTGTTATGGTCACATGAATTTAACTGCATCACAAAAATAAATACTTGCTAACATTAGATTAAGTTTATTTACCTCTTTTCACAAACTTGGCACGAATGAGTTTTCTCGCCTTTATGCCGAAGGAGATGCATCGCTTTTGAAGAATGTGACTTCAAGAATACTCCACAAAGTTCACACTCGTACTTCTTAAGATTGTAGTGTACCGTTGCTCGATGTCCATTGAGAATTTCTGGATGAAATGTTTACAAAGCTCATTAATATTAATAAGCGTACATTGAGGAATTAGTGGGAAAACAATATTTACAATTTTCTTACCTCTTCTTTTAAAATCTTTGCCACAAATTTCGCATTTCCATGGACGATCTTCAGAATGCACAGATGCCATATGTAAAGCTAAGCTGCTGGTTAAGCCTTTGCCACAAATTTTGCACCAATTTAAATGTTGCTTTCGTTCTTCAGGATCTAAATGTGTTCTCCCGTGAGCATCCAAATGGGCCTTTTTCGCAAAAGATTTATCACAAACAGAGCATTGGTAGATTTTATCAGTTGAACTATGAGCTGAACGCTTGTGCACCCACATTCCTTTAATACTTGGCATTTTCTTAAAGCAAATGCTACACCTGTAAAATTATCCAGTAAATAAAAAATTTCAACATTTAAAACAGCAAATAAGGAGAGTAGGTGTAGGTAGGCATGCAGTTTAATCAACCACTAAAGTCATACTCGTGAAAGAAGAAATGCTGCAACCAATGTTCAGCGTAGTTCTGGGACATTCCGGTACAGTCGGCAAGGCTAAAAGAACTTCCGCATATATCACAAGGAAACAAAACGTCTTCTGCATCGCTTATTTCATGAACTTCAACATAATGTTGCGCGTACACCTCATGAGATCCTGCAATAATTTGTAAATTCAGTCGTGTAATCGTAATCAGATGTACAAAAAATTCAATTTTTTTAAAGGGGTAATTTTGACTTACCATGAATTGTTAAATTGCATGTATAGCAAAACCAGGCTGTGACATGTGGGAGGTCAACTGCAAATGACTCGAGCTCTTTTAGCTTTCCTGATTTAAACCCCACCATCGTAGACATAGCTATGAACATTTTATCGAGTATACGGTCGGGTAAAAAACGAATCGCGCAATGAGAAAAACTAGAAGATTTGATCAATTCGTTCGCCTTAATTATGGAGTCAGGATGACGGAAAACATCAGTTTTTCGGATATCTTTTTCTCCCATATCATTTATCAGCGTAATATTAGGTGTTCCTTGAACCTAAAACATAGCAAACAAAATATAAATATTGATCAGAAAACCGCTACAGTCCTTGTAAGTTTCTACAATGATAATCATTTTTGAATACCTGAGCAATAATTTCAGTTAGTTTTAGTTGGCCCATCGATATTTTTTTGCGAAAAACAGAAAAACTCAATAAATTGTCCACGCATTCCACGCACACTTCACCTGGCATTCCATCTCCGTAAAATACCTGTCGTAATTACAATTACATGAATAATTGCTAATTGGCGAATTTAACCGTACAAAAATTCAATTACACATTGCTGAAATACAATTTTTAGAAATTACATCAACATCCAGCAAAGTTTTTAGGGCTGAAATAATACTGTATCGGCTTGCGGCATGCGGTCCTCTGGTATTTTCAATGAGACCATTTTTTCCAATGTTGACATCTTCAAACACATTTATCAAATGGTCCTTTCTCAAAAGACAAACTCTGCATAAACCTGCCAGAAATATAAATCTTTGGCCTTGTCCATTTTCGTTAGACATACCCCCTTGCCCAAGCGATGTTGTACTGATAATAATTGGTGCAGTATGGGTGATAACGTTCTGTTGGCCATTAGTCACATCCGATTTCACTTTATTTTCGTTTGCACACACAACACCATTAATTGCATTCAATTCTGAACTATGTCTAATAATATTATTACCGCCCGTTAACAGATTTATTGTAGGAAGGGTTTGAGGAGCTTCCAATATTTGATCACAATATTCGTCGTTATTTAATTCTGTATTAGATGAAGAAGATACACTAACTAATTGATACTCCACTTGCTGGTTGGAGTCATTTATGGCCGTCATCATGGGCGAAGAAGTTTTGTTGGTGGTAGTGGTAGCTAAACTATTAACCAGTTGCAATATTTGACTCCCCGGTTCAAGGTGAAAAGGTTTTCCGTCCATAGTAGTTAGTATAACATTAGGTATTTGCTGTTCATGAGTAATAGTAGAGGTACTTTGATGTTTAGACGTATCGGTTGTCAATGTTCCACGATCCAAAACCTCAATTTGCTTTTTGAACAAACCTGAAACTGACGTGGTAACTTTGTCTGCTTTTAGTGTAGGCTTGTATTTTCTGGTAAAGTTGTGGTCATGCATAACTATTTCAGAAGCCATAGCATTAGTCATTATTTGCATTTTTTTGTCAACGCTTTGGGTGTCTTCATGGTTTTCCCTCTTTGCACCTGCAAGATCAATTTCCGGGATTTCTTCCACATTAACTACAGATTTATAAACTTCTGTCTCCTCCACCTCCGGTCCTTCGTTTGAGTCACCCCCGCTACTTTCCTCATCTTGCTCCTGTACAAAGTGACCTTCCACCGTCGTAACTGACGAAGATAATTTCAGAACAGTCTCTTGGTCCTCCTCTTTATTTGTATTTTGCATATTCGTTGCGGTAAATTATATCACTTGTTTATTATTCCTTTTCTGATGCCTTACGTTGTGAGTGATTTATTTCTATAGAAAAGTGAAAAGAGGTAGGGTAAAAAATTATGACAGCTGATTGATTGACATTATAATAATCATGTCAACGAAATGGTTCATTCAATTCAATAAAATGGAACGTAGGGGGAGAAAGATATCATAAACATACCGTTTATTTTGAAAACCGAACTTCCAATGTCAAATGTCCAACAGCTTTTGATTGAGTGACAGTAATTCTTCCATAAACAACTAACTAATGACTTTTCTATTTCCTTTTTCGCTTTCACCATTCCTTCACAAAATCAAAATGTAAATTAAACATTTTATTTATAGTAAACAAAAACACTAAAACAACTAAAGAGCCAAACAATCCTTAACGAAACCAAAACTGACACCCTTTTATAATTTTGATTACTGTTTCTAGACTCTGTTCAATTTAAATTCAAAAAGTGTAAATAATGACAGTATGAATAGTATGAAAGTAATCAAGTTGTTGAAAAGCCGACAGCATCATGCTAAGCTAAAGAAACATGAGTGGAATAGCCGATGCCATTACTAAAAACTAAAAAGCAAAACATGACAAAAATGAATTATAACTTAAACAATATTTTCGAAATATGCTGTTTTATATAACCCTCAAAAAACAGCAAATTTTAAGATTTTTTAACTTTTTAGCTGTAATCTTCATAAAAGTGCCTAAGAGATTTACTCTGCCGAATTGCGGCTTTTTGCAAGCAATCTTCAGGGGATTCACGTTTTGATTTTAGTGTTGATCGGCTATCATCTAAATTCAGTTCCTTACAATAGCTCGAAATTTAAAACCTTCAGTATGCTGTGCTAATTCTGTTTCTGAGCTGCAAATCTCTTTTGGCTTTAAAAAGTTTCGAAATTCATAATCATTATTTCATATTTGACTTTTTGATTAATAAAAGTACTAATAATTTAAATGAGAGTAATATTATTTACTTTGGATATTATAGAGGGTGTGCTATAATACATTAATTAATATAGATTGGCTTTGTCAGGTCACAGGTGAGTATTTAATTTTAATTTAACTAAAGTAAACAGTAAATGATGAATCACCACCGATTGGATTTAATACATTACACATTAAAGTTCTAGTGTCTAGTTGCATTTGCATTACATATTATGTATTTTAATTATTGGATTTTGGTTCATTTTCACATTTTACCATGTCAGTATTGCAGATTTGAGTCTAATCTGTTATTTTTGCTTTTTATTGTAGTTTGTAATACACAGTTGCTCTGCTCTGTCATCGGTCACCTCACCTGTCACCTGTGTAATAAAATAAAGGCATCGAGAATTACCGAAATTGCTTAACAATGGCTGAAAGGGGTGGTTCATCAAGATTAATGATAAAGTTAAAGACGGCTATGGAATCAAAATTGTACTATGAGGCTCATCAATTGCTGCGAACTATTAGTTTTCGGTAAGTCATTTTTACGTTTATTTAACATTGCTGTGTGGCAATTATTGTTATTAATAATAGATATGCTATAAATTCGAATGTACTAACTCAGAACTTGATATTAAAATAAAATATAGATTACAAAAATTGTAATTGTATTAAATGACTTATTATTAGATATACCAGCTCAAAGAAATACACAGAACTTGAAGAACTTTTGTACACACATTCACTTATACTATTGGAGAATAACCAGGTAATTAATGAGATGTGATATACTTGTGAAAATTGACACAATGTCATATGTATTAATTGAAATAATTGATTTCTGGAGCATTTTATTTTGCGATTTGCACTGTTTTATGTAACCACTTGTACGTATGCTGAAAATAAGCTTTTTAAAAATGATTTCCATTGTTCAGATTGAGAGTGGGACTGATGTTGCTGTAATGTTGTCTAAATTATATCTGTCGGTCCCATCGGAAGTTGAAGAAGAAAGGGTGGAAAAAATAATCAAGTAAGGTTGAACCCCTATTTATCTATAGTTATGTTAATTGCATCATTATGAAATAATATGATTTCTTTTCGAAATCGCAACAAGGTGGACTACAATTATTGGACATTTAAAGTATTTTATGGTTGTCATATTTCTGTTTGCAGTTTGACAAGAAAAATACCACCGACACCGGAAAGAGCCAATTATGTATCCGGAATCATGGATTGGATTGGTAGTTCTGACCTGGCTGGACGATTTCATGCATCAGTCGCTGAAGTCTATATATCAGGTGCGTACAATTTTTAGACATTAATTGTTATTCACAGTCATTGCTCACATACTTTGCACCTATTTAGTGTATTTAGTAAGGAATAACAGTTGGTGTTAAATGTTTTTCAATTGGCTACACAGAGCAATATTATGCGGATGCCTGGAGACACATTATGAGAGCTACAGATGGAAGAGTTGCTGCCGCGTTGACGCTTCGGTTAATGGCTGGTACTGAAATATTGAAAGAAGAATTTGATTTGGTGATTGCCAATCTTGTTGTTACTTTTCTTGCCGCAAAGAGAGTCCAGCAAGCGGAGTTGGCTTTCTTAGTTCTTATACAGAAAGAAGTTCGTGATTTGTCACCTTTACTTAATGGCGTTCGTTTTCTTGTTCAGTGCGCTAAATTGTAAGATTTCCGCTACATTTCTAACTTTATTAAACTAGAAACTGAAAAACACTCAATCTTATTGAAAGCTTAACGTCTCGGTTTTCGTCACATATTTATGTTTAGTGTATTACTAAATTATTTTAACATTTGTAATGTTTATTCTTTTTGTGCAGGGATAATGCTCAAGCTTTCAAAACTATTAAAGAGATATATGAACCAAGTTTTTGCAGAGATCCGTACCTTCGCAAATTGGTTGCTAATGCCGGAAAATCTCTTTTCAATTTACCCGATAGGACAGATCGGTCTAGTAACAGTTTGATGCCAATGCTTTTTAACGCGTTTCTCCAGCCGGATCATCCAACTTTGGATTAAACTGAAATTCTTACAGATTTATGTACTCCATTTTCGTTTTTCTTTTTTAATCGACCAAAATATTAACTTTGATCTACGACATAACATATGCTTCATAAATTCAAAATTGTCAATTATTCGGATTAGGTTCGTGTTAGAAATACAGTATTGATTATTTCATCGATTAAAAACATCTTCCTGTATTTAAAACTAAAAGTTTCACATTATTTTATTACTTTATTTCTGTACCGTGCTACACTACAATGCATTTTATTTTGCTGTATTGTACAAATGTAATATCTTCTCATTGAATAATTTATTAACCCTTTTATTGATTATAAAACTAAAAATACATATTTGATACATAATTGAACAAGCAATAACTGATTAGCATGTTTAGTGTAGTAAAATAGTGGGTTGTATAATACTGTTGCAGCTAAAATAAAATGTTATTTTATTTATATGACTTATGAATATCATAAACATACAAAACATCTCCATTTTGAAAAATCCTGTGAAAAGAAAACCAAATATTGTTTAACCTGTGTAAACACAATTTAAAATCTATTCATAATTCAAGAATAGTAATATGTAATTAGGTATAGGTAGGTATGGAATGTGGATATTTGAAATGAATCACAATCACAAAGCGAAACTGAAAGGCTACATGTAGTTCATAAAATAAAGTGAAGTATAGGTTCCTACCTGTAAAGTGAACTATCGAGGATATTCTTATAATAGTAACTTAATTTGAACTTTAAACATCTACAGCGTCTTTGCTAACAGTTACAGAAACTTTTTCAGACCCCTGTCCATGGCCATATGGTGGATGCGCTAAGGGTGTGTGATGATGATAATATCCAGGGTCGTGGTAGAAATGTTGTTTACGAACATGGCAAGAACAAGCAATAGGCATTTTGAAGGTGTCCACATGAAGACCTTCTTCATACGTCCAAGCAACCAGTCGGACAAAATTGTGCTTCTGGATACAGCGAGAATGGTAGTGTGAGTCAATATAACTGCAAGGGGCGTTTGGATAACTGTATTAAAATAAAGATATATAAATTACTTCAACAATCAATATGATTTCAAAAAATTTCATATTATTAATGTATTGTATTTCATTCCAAAATCCAAACTAACAGCGAATAAATATCAATCCTTTTGCAATTAGACTAATAGGGGCAGGATATGTTTCATTTCATTGTTTGACTTACATGCATTGCTCTAGACGAAGAGTTTGAGTGTATGGTTTGTGAAGATACGGTTTATGGTCAATTTCATGTAAGTGTTCACCATGCGGGTGAGGGTGGTGGCTGGTTTGTCCTCCATGAGCGTAATGAGGGTTATGTAGACTTTGTAGACTAATACTGCGTTTACCATGATAATGATGGTGATGCGGATGAGGGGCAATATGATTATCCAGGTTAACAATTATTTTCCATTTCCCGTAAGTATTCATTGCGCGACGGGGTCTTCCGTAGTAAATATCAGATGGGCAAATGTAACCACCTTTTTTGTAGTAATCCGGACTATAACTGTAACCACTATATAAGAAAGAAAAACACATGTACTTATAATTGGTTTCGAGGATTTCGTACTTGTACCTGAAAAATTAATACGAGAGATTAATTTGTGTATTTTTCGTACTTGTATGGAGGTTTGAATTTAACAAGATTTGTATGTTGGGTATTTGTGGCTCCAAAATAATGTTTGTATGTGTATCCTTCCTCTTCTATGCGAGTAAGTCCATCAACTAAATTATCTGCTGATTGGTAAGTCACATCTTCAAGTAATTTGTGAGCATGATGGCCAGCTTGTTTTACGGCCCATAAAATCGTATCCCTGTAGTAATAATTTAAGTGTTTAATGAGGAATAAAAATTGCTTGTACATGTAAAAGCCTGTAAATTGTCACTCGATTCTCGATCCATGACTTTGGTCACTTTGGTGTAAGTATGATAAATATAATTCATTCTTACGATGGATATTGGTGATCTTCCAGGCAGAAAGTCAAATTGTAAAAGTAGATATTTTTGTGTGCACATTCGGGAATTTTATGCATATCGTAGTGATACGGTTTTAAGTCTCCAACCTAAAAACAGTAGAAATGAAAAATCAGAAAAATTAAAACTTGAAAACAAAATACCAAAAATATAAACCATGTTTCATTTTTAGTTTGAATGTATCAGCGCTTGGTATTCAATTCTAAAATCACTCTTCCAGTTAGGAGGGAAAGAAATTCTATTCAAGTAAACTTTATTTCTTACATGTCCATGATGATTATGATGTTTGTAGTCATTTCCATGAATATGCCCCTGCAAACAAAAAGCAGAAATAAAGTACATTTATTTACATGTATTAATTTAAGATTTTTTCCTCAATGATTTAACATATATGAACCGTGATTGCAATACGTAATTTTATTATGAAGAATGCATGGGAATTCATATAATTTTGTGAAAGTAAAATTATGCAAAATGATTTTTTGCATTCATTGGCATGTCTTCGATCTCGATTTGGCATAACATAAAATTGTGCACTGACTGTGCACTAGTTCAAAAATTTAAGCATGAATTCTGAAACCTAAAATTATTCAGAAAAGGTTAAAATATAAAATTATTTTTAAAGATAAAGATTTCACTTTTTTGTATATAGCTGTTCTAACATTTCGAGTTTTATTCGTCGCATTTATGTAGGTGACCTGATTATTACTGTACTTTGTACATGTCATGTGTATTTTTTAAACTGCCAACTCTATCTCTACTCTACACTTATTAATTACTTTGGAAAATACAATTGCGTACATATGCCAATCAGGACAGATTTGTACGCCAAAAATAGATCATCCATGTCAAACAAGGGCGTATCTATGATTCATGAATGGGGCTCGAGAGGTGTGGGATACAAACAGGGCAAATTCAAAAAAAAATCCGGAATATGTGGGAGGGGGCTCAAGCCCGATAAGCCCATGCGTAGATACGCCCTTGATATCAATAATATACCTATAAAAATAACGACAAACATTTTATGGTATAATGCAAACGAGATGTCTAAATGCACATTATTTTACAACTATTTACATTTCATTTTTAATACCTATGATTTGCCTGAAAGGTTACAATTATTGATGATGATAATTTGATAATTATTTTTATCTTATCAGTGTAGGTGATAAAATGTATTAGACATAAGACAAATTGCGCATCTGTCTGAAATGTATGTGGACTCAATGAGTGCACTTACCTACATTGCAATTCAGGTTCCTAAATAGTGGTACACCTTACATATACCTATAGAAATTACCTATAGCTTAAACAATGTAGAAAGTAGTCACATTATATCATATCATTAAAGTGGTTACAATTCTCATGCACAGTAAACAAATTGCTTGTGCTATGCTGTAGTATTTTGTAACAATATTTATGTGCATCACAAAATAACGATTTTGTCTTTTACTCTCTGTTGGCTTGTTCTTTTGTTCTAAATATTTAAGGATACAACGTATGTGTATTAACGTTATAAACCACAGTACATTCCGTTCATTCATTGTTGTTTCCCATTAGGAAGATTATAGGTGCGTAAAGCATAAAGAACGACACTTGTTAATGTTTCTTATGCATAATTCCTAAAATACAACCTCGTAATTACTAATTTCAATAATTAATTAATTTCTTCACAGTTTATATACAGTTAAAGTTAATAAACGCAACGTGCAATTCTTCCTTTGGTCGCAGAATATTTCCGCGTAGTTTAGGCATGTAAATCAATTAGGTAAAATAATTGCTCAAACAAAGTTAAGTAGTAACCTGAGTGTGATGATGAATATGGTCATTATCCAAAGTCCTGACTTTATCATGATGATCATAAGTAGCATGAGGATCTCTGTGGACGATAGATGGTTTTAAAGGTATTGCTTTGTGATGATGTTGTTCATGTCCGTGAAGGTAGTTATCTAAAATAATTAAGGCAATTAGGAAATCACTTTCATAATATTCAAATCAAAGCTTAGTTTAAAACAAGGAAACTAGAATAAATATATGGAGAATTTGGTTTGAAATATTGCTTTATGGCTTATATTAAATTAAATGCTAAATCGAATATTAATTATTAATATTAAAAATTAAATTAAACATTAAATTGAATATTAAATATTGTTAATTATATATATTTATTAATTGTCTCAAATTCGAGATTGCCATTAAAGACACAATAGTAAAAAACAACAATAAACAAATAGAATGGATAACGGATAATGATATATTTAAATAAATGCTCTTGCTATATTTACATATTATGATATTTAGGTTTATACAACGCGATTGGAACTCTTATAAAAATTTGAATCATAGTAAAAAAGATAAACGAATTGAATTTGTACTTTACCATCGTGTTGACTTGGTCCATGATCACGAGGATGAGGTAATTCAGCTGAATGATCATGATCGTATCCATATCCATGTGCCCCTGGATGATCATATGAATCCGTTCTAGCAGTCGACTCAACAACATTACTCTCATTAGCTGGAAAACTTCTTTTTGCTGTCACGGATGTTGCAGAAGGAAAAATAGATTGCATATTCTTAAGAGATTCTTTGCCTTCGAAATCCGTAATATGTTCTAAATCGTCGTTTTGTATATTTCTATCTTGGTCAAAATTTTGTAATTTGCGATTTGAAGAAACTTCTTCGGAAAGAGGAACAGAGACACTAAGAATTTCATCCTGTTCATTTTCGGAAGATTTCATTCCGTTTTGTTCCGGAGATCCGTTTTTCAAAGACGGATTACCATTACGAACTTCGCTTACGTTGTCCTCTGTAGAAGTAGATTCTTTCTCTGAGCTTGTTGTCATTGTGGCATCTTCCTGATGATCCGAAGAACTTGTTAAAACAATCGCTAGAGTTCCAATTAGAAAAAACAAAGGTATTCCCTTCATATCTGAAAATTATTTTTATGACTAGATCGTTTGAACTGATGTGCCTATAATTTTACAGAGCTATGTTTTTGTGGAGTGTATCGAAAAGAAAGACTTTTTCAAACCATCTAATAAGAAACATTGAGTTGCAATGGTTTATATAGAATTCAGATTAAGATTTCTGTGTTATGCATTGTGCTTTTTGTGTGTTGTGTATACAATTAGATCCCCTTTAGGTCTGCGGTAAACGTAGTATGTAATGTACATAGTAATTTGTCTTTTGACAATAAGAATACAAGTTTGGTTACAAGCTTAAATAAAATCGTATATATATTTATAAACTATGAAAATACATATGTAAAACTTTGTAGCATACACGAAAATTAATAAATGTGTGCAAGTATGCTTAGAACCTGTGATAATGCTCTATTTGACGTGCGTGCAGTAATTGTCTCTACACATTCTTCGCGTTTTAATACACTATCACATAAATTATCATAATTGAGAGAGGATGTAAGTATACAAATTTTAAGCATATTTTTGGTCGTTAATAAATTACTGTGTAACCACCCGTAAAATTGTGTGGTACATTACGGTGCTGTACATAATGCACTTCCTATAAGTATTATGCATACAAAATATGCATTATTAGTTATTACATACTTTTCTTTTCAAGATTTGGGAACCAAGTGTACAATAAGGTGATCAAAATCACTTTCTCATACGCAAATAATATGCATTATTTTAATGTACGAATGGGAAGTACCTAT
>JABASD010003909.1:0-17646 GCA_019776165.1 Pogonognathellus flavescens | reverse complement strand
TTTATTTTTGTTCATTTTTATTCATTTTTATCTTGAAATTGCTTCAATTTCACCCATGCATCTTCAAAATCTCAAAAAAAACGGAAACATATGGAAAAATAATTTTACTCTCATGATTTTAATTAATTTAAATGAGGGACATGATTAATTCATGATTTTATTAGATACTTGACAGTTGGTACATTTTATTTACATTTGCTGCATAATTTACAATGGGTCAATATACTCTTTTCCGATGGCAAACACATCAATTTCAGGTTTAACTTTGTCGTACAAATGAGGGAATGCTCCTTCGGCGTGATACTTGTTTCTGACTGTCTCGTACAGAGTCAAATCAAACATTTCTTCAAACTCCTCTCGACTCATAAAAATATCCGCGTACAAAAATGGATAACCCCCAACATCGCGAGTAAATCTATTCAAATCAAAAAATTCATTATTTACAAGAACTATGGGCGGACCCACATCCGTTCCAATTCTACTCAAAGACCAATCAAAATGTAAACGAAATATTACTTTTCCATTTTTCTCATTGCAGCCACGGCATCAAATCTCTCCTTGCGCTTAACTGGTCCAGGAACACCGTAGACTCCCAGATCATTGAACATTCCATAATTTGTTCCAGGAACCATTTGCTCTGCACGCGGCTTTCGTAACTGTCCCCTGAATTCAAAAAGATTATTTTCATTTATAATGTTTTCATAGTAAATCCCCATACATACTGTAAACTGTATGGGTGAACTTGAGTGAAATAATTTAATTAGACGTACATATTGTCTCCGTGGTCGTAAATTCTGCACGGGTAAATGAGGATGGGGTAAGTGTCAAAAAGATCTTCAGAAAGGTCAATTTGGTCTTCGAGTTGATTCATGGGGAGCACAATATCCTGAAAGACTTGTTTTGTAAAAGTCATGGCTCGAATTCCGGGCGTGGTTGTGTACTTGAGAAATGCTGGCTTTGGCGGTAGCAGCCACCCGAAGAAAAATCTAAAGATAGGATTATTACCGAATGGAATCATGCTTTCCACAACCCAAAAGATCGCTCGGTTGTGTCTCAACAAATATTCTCGCAGAGGAATGTACTCCTCTCCTTCTCCCGACTTGAGGAAACTTTGCACGTGAAGATAGAACCATGGCTTGTACCATCTCGAAACGTTGTTGATCTAAAATATCAATTAAAGGCAAACAATTTTGTATAGTTAGGAATAACAATTCATAAATTATTTATTACTAGGCTCATGGCTCAGTTGTTAAAACAATTTAAAAACTTTGCAGGAATTTTTTCACATTTTTGACAGGTCAGATTCGGAGTGAAATAACTGGATGTGTTGGACAAGTGCGAGTAACTTACTTTGTTCCATTCCGTTATCGATGGCTTATCAGCAAAGTTGCCAATCATAATGACAGCTTCATCTTTCGAGTACACAGTCGCTTCTACGTAGTCAGCCACCTGCGATTTACAAATCATTTTCATACGTAACGCATTTTTAACATTTGCACGTGTTCCTCTCCATATTACACAGAATAATCGCAGTACCTTTTTGTCCTTATCTAGGGCCCCGGAAAGATCTCTGATGACATCACAGTACTCCTTCTGGCCTTTGACGGGGATGTACTTCATGTGAATGTAAGGTTTCACGGGAATGATGTCCAATTCAAGGGCTGTGAGAAATCCCAACGAGCCGTGAGACCAAGGAAGGGCGTGGTAGAGGTCGGAGTACTCGTTGTCCCGTGTGGCGGTAACGATGGAACCGTCTCCCAAAACCACTTCGTAAGACTTGACCGCCTCTTGGTACAAACCCACTTTATGGGAGTACGTGGTCATCCCCACACCCAAAGCCAAACCCCCCAGAGTTGCATCCGCTATTTCAAGGGTCACTGCCAAAGTGTACCCTGCAAAAAACAAATCATAAAAGTAGAATTCTTTTACTTGATTCTTACTTCTCTGAAACTATTGTAATTATGATTATTTTTTATAATTATCTCGCATTATGCAGTTTTGTACCTTTGGGGATGAGGTATTTCGTAATTTCACCCACAGTCACCATCGGCTCCACCTTCACTGTCAACTTAGACTCGTCCAGCTCGAGGATGTTGTACAACGGTATTGGCACTTTGTGGCATAAGTCCTAAATGAATAACATTTCTTCATATAAATATTTTATTCGTATTGCCAATTTTTTCCGTCTAATCATTAAAGTTCGTTAAGACTGAAGAGGAAAATGTCCCTTACTTTTCTGAAGAAAGTAATGGAAAGACTTTGCCAATTGGCTCTAGATGTGCACAGAAGTTTCCTGTCCTTCGGGTTCTGTTCGCCCCAACGTCGAACCTGAAAAAATATTTCACCGAAATCATAGATTTGTGGGAATGAGTTAAGTATGTGATTTTTATTTTTGCTAAAGTAGTTCATACTTGAGCCTGAATATCCATGACTCGCTTGGAGTGTTCTTGAGGAACTGATGAAAATTTTCTTTCCAGTTGCACCCTCCATTTGAGCAAAATGTCAAAAATGAAGCTGGCCGGAAGGCAAAAGAAGAGAACTACAAATCCTCGGTTTTCTTCCAACCAATTCACGATGGATCTTCTCCATTCCGGAGAAATACTGAACAGTCCCATTCTTTGGCTCCAATTCGCCTTCTAAGAACAGCCAGCCGAGTCTACCGACACTGAAAGACAAAAATGAAATGCTGCTGAAATAATTGCGACAATTGACAGAATCATTTATCTAACTCAGATGTTGGCCACAATGTTATCACTTTATCAATAGCGATAAGTGCAGCCAAACCACATCAGTCAGTGCACAGACTGTGCCTGTCAAAGTCAAATTCCAACTGAATGGAGAGAGAACTTTGGAATGAACTTCACGATAAAAAATATCTAAGCGTAAGTATTACATGTTCATAGAAATATTTACACAGTAAGTGGTTGAAGCAAAGAAACGTTAGTATATATCGTTCCTGTTGAATAAGCGAATGTGCACAACTACTGAAGCACTTAGTAAACACTACCATTAAAAGTTAACTAACCTTAAAAATGTTCATTTCACATTTATGTTGCCCACTCCTTGTATGAGTTAACTTGACTAGCACAACGTCCAGTACACACTCTGCAACTGCCACCGCTCTTAAACATTGTGAATGTTATTTGTCCTTGATTCATCTCTATCTTCAGCATCAATATATATCTCTATATTCTGTTGTGGCTTCATCTTAGGAATTCATAATTTGCTAATTGAAATTGAGTGTTTATAAATGAACATGATTTTAGTCCGAGGAGTGGTGTAGAAGGACTTAGACTTAGAACTCACTTTCATTTTTTAGCGAATATCAGCTTCGATAATACAATGATGGGGCAACGATTAAGTATTTCTTTATGTACAATCAATTTTATTTCAGTTTCGGTGGATTGACTTGACAAAAATACAGTCGAAGTGCACCAACAACGGACTTCGGACATTGGCTACTGTTCTTTATTAATTTATTATTATCGTTTCTAATATTTTTTCATATAAATTGATCAGCAAGTGATGAGGAAGTGTTGAACGTTACGCAGGTGACTCGGAATTATTTCATGAAGTATTTTTAGAATGTTTGTCCTGGAATTCAAATGCGTCTTTGACGACCACCAAAGGAGTTTTTGAGTAGGACTTTCTTGGTTTCCTGTTTTGTTCGTGTATCCGTTTGGTGTGAGTTAAGAGGTTGACCTTTTTGAAAAATCCCCTTCCACATATTTCACAGTCGTAAGATTTACCTTTGTGCATTCGCATGTGAGTGTACAGAGAGACATTGTTGGACAAACTCCGTCCACACACTTTGCAATCAAAAGAAATTAGTTTGAGGTGCACCACTTTGATGTGCAGCTGCAGCCTTCCGTCCATAACAAACACTTTTCCACAAGTTGGACAAGGGAAATGACCTTTCTCGGGAACTTTCTTCATTTTTGGACGCTTTTCATGAACCGTTCTAACATGCAAAGTGAGGCCCTGACGGTATTTGAAGGACACTCCGCACAACTCACAAATGGAAGCAGCACTTTTATTTTCTGAGTGAATCATTTCCACGTGTTTTCCCATTTGACGTGAAGTAGTGAAAGTTTTTCCGCAAGTTGAACATTTGAAAGGAGATTCCATTTTATGAATTCTGATTTTGTGAGCTGTTAATTCCACATCTTTGCAAAACTTTGCTTCACACATGTAACACTCGTAACCTTTTTCACGCTCCCATCGGCTCGGTCGCTTTCGATTCGGTCTGTAGTGTGTTGCTTCCTTATGGCGTCTCATCAGTTTCACACTTTCACTTTCAAAGCCACAAAAACTACAAATAAAACAATTTTTGTCCTGACTGCTCATTCCGTTGATGTGAGTTCTCCTTAAGTGTTGATGTAGATCTTGACTTCTGTAATACTTTGCAGCACATTTGTCGCATTCGAAACTGCGCTCTGTTACATGACCAGTTTCCTCACAATGTGTGTCAAGCTCTTTACTGTGTTTAAATTCGGTGGAACAAACGGCACAGTTAAATAAACATATTTCCTTCTTTTTTTGTTTAACACTTTTCTTCACTGTCAAGTCTCCGTCGATCTCGTCCAAGTCCACTGGTTCTGTCTTTTCATGCTTCCTTACAAATTGCCTTCAAATAAAATATATATTTACGAATAGAATATTTTTTCAAGGTAGACGATGATTTAATTTTAAAGTGAAACATTTTAAATTCTTCGTACCGACGACGTCCATTTCTTTTGGAGTTTGGTTCGCAATCAATATCACATTCAGTCTTTGCCTGTGTTCGAAATAATGCGTTAGCAGCAATAGCCGATTTTCGTTTCATTAAGGGAGGAACCACAATTTTGCCCCCTGAATCGAATTTTAATCCTGAAAAAATTAAACATTGTCTATTTATTAAAAGTACGTCAATTCCGGGCCCTAACCTTCCGGGACCGGTCAATTCTTTCTTTAGACTTTCACCCAACTTTCTTTCTTTTTGTAAACCATACAGTTAAACGGACCTAAATAAGTGGCAGAAGAGGACAATTTTGTTAACTACTGTTGTCAAAACTATCAACTGATTTGACAAAGTTTGAATGTAAAAAAGGAATCCAGTGGCGAGATATCACTGTGACAGATATGCAGTCTAGTTTTTATACATTAAAGTAACTTAATCTTAATTAACTTACTTTTTAACACAATGCGTAACTCGGGCAAATTATTACATGCTTTGCTTGTTGAGGAAGTTGAGCAAGGTAATTCATCATCAACATCTTGGAAGGAATCTTCATATGGATCGGTCTCAACTTTAATTTCCTTTGCATCAAAAATATCCTGCAGTTGAATTTCTCGATTTGATAAAATTGATGACCCTGCGATTCCCTTTAGCAAGTCATCATCTTCCTTATTTATATCTTCGGTTTCCAGCAAATTGCCATCAGCAAATGTTTTCCAACTAACCTGCTTCCTGTTAATTACCATTTGTGTAAATGACTCAATATGATTTAGCAATTCGTCTTCAATTCTTGATAGTTCTTTGGAAAACTGAAAACACGTTGAACAGAATGGGACGGGAACTTGTTCGGCGTGTACCCATTGGAAATTATTTATGCCTTCTTCTCTCTTTAAGTTTAAATATTTATCACAACACGCCAACATTCGTTCGCAATCAATTTTTGACGGCTTATTTTCCAAAACTTCAAACCTGAGTGTTGATTGAAAACAAAGTACACACGACATCCTGGCAAAGAATAGTAAAAGTCCAATTTCTAACTCTATCTGGTTAGTTATAGTAATTATAGTTTATTTAGTAAAGAAGAAATTCCTTTAACTGAAAACGAAAATACATTAATGACTTTGATGAAGATTTTGCAGAGTCTGACTCTGACTGAAATACTCGATGACTCGTTCTGATAGTTGCAATGTTCTTCTGATTTTATTTCACAGGCATGATACGAACTTTCGTGGTTCACATGCAAGGAAAAGGAACATCACCGTTTCTTGCTAGAGGAAAAAGACGTATTAGGTACAAGTTGAGATTTAACAGAGCCACTACAACTACAACATATTTGACTTGACACGACCGAAAAGACATTTTACTCGTCTTATTATTAGAAAAATTGCATTTTTGTAATTTAATAATGAATTAATTCAAATTATTATGCCTCCCCTACTATGCAAATGCATTTTTGTAATGGAGGGTGGTCAGAGGCGAAAAATATGCAAATATGCCCCAATATATATTTCAAGGGTATAGAATGAATTCAATTGTGTTTAACTATATTTCATCTTCAGAATCTTCACTTTTACATTACACGTTTTTTGTAAACTGGTTAAGTTAATTCAGTGGTACTCTACTTAATTTACATAAAGCTAAACAGCGCGGATGAATGATTAAAAAGTGGAAAATAATTTTACATAGAATAGTTTGTAAATAACGATGAAAAAATAAAAAATTAATTGTTTTTATTTTAAAAATTGAAATTTCAGCAACTTATTTTTTCTTCCCTCGTTTCCTATTGACGCAAAAATCAAACATCTTTCGCTTAATAGTGCAATTCCAACGATTTTTGATGGAGTTGTCAGTTCTGCCAGGTAGAAAGTTGGCTATTGTTGACCACTGATTTCCGAACTTACAGTGAGCTTCATAAATCATTCTGTCTTCGTCTTCCGTCCACGGATCTTTATTAATCTCCGGTTTCAAATGGTTCGTCCATCTAAAAGAATTTAGAATTTATTTACTCATTCGCAGCAATTTTTTACGACACAAAAATTGAATTTCCATTTCAATTTCCACCAAGGACCATAAAAATGATGATTCTAATGAAAGTAATTTAGTGATAATTTTTACCTTTCCCTGCATTGCTTCCCTATCCGTCCCTTCAGATGTTTAGAAATCAAAGTCCATTTACTAGGCCCATATTTCTCCACTAACTGAACAATTTTCTCATCTTCCTGTCTGGTCCATTGACCCTTAATGATGTTGGGACTGAGAACTTTCGCCCAACGTGTTGCACATTGCATTTCAGACCGGTCTGGAAAATTCTTTGCGATTTCTTTCCAGCTGCCCTCACCAAGCGTTACCACAAGCGATTTCAATTTTTCATCTTCTTCATGACGCCATCGTCCACGATTTATTTTTGCTCCGGTATGTTTACGTGGAGTTGGGATACTCTTCTTTGCATTGGCTTCACTAATAAATCATTCAAATTTAATTCATAATTATTAACTTATCTNAGGTATCTACATTTTTTTAAATTTTCATAATTTTTATTGTAATTCAATCAAATATTCCTTTGTACGACGAATTGTTTATTGTACCTTATACTTTGACGGACAGTACTATCTGTAAGTATTTGATCGGAATTAAACACAGATTTTTGTTTCCGCGATGTAGCAAAGGAAATTGAGGCTTGTTTACTTGATTCTTCTAGTGGTTGCGAAATTTGATTTTCCTCCATTACTTTTGAAACATCTAAAAAATAAAAAATAGTAAACAACTATTTAAAAATAAACACTCAAGAGCGTATCTATGTATGGTCCAAGCTCCCCCCCCCCCCAGATTCCAGAAACGAATATAAAAATCACAAGGCCGAACAATCGCGTTTTTTGCCACTGAGCTCCCCTTACGCATTTAGCGCCCTTCAGAGAGCCCTTCCCATTTGTGAACCCTAGAAACACCCTTTCACTCTACGCTATAATTTATACTTTTATATTTAATTAAAAATTAAATATTTATACTCCCATCAGTTATAATAAACAACGAAACGAAAGTGTGACCTTACTGTTACTTTCTAAGACGATCATTCTATCTTGAACGTTTGTGAGATAGTTGACAGGAAATTCCTTATGGGTGGATACACAATTGGAGGATAGTTCAATATGCAAAGGAGCAGCTAGAAAACCTTCTTCGCCTTCGTCAAATGTCTCTACAAATTCAGTTTTAATTTCGGCTTCATCCAAAAATATATCTTGTTCCTCTGGTTCCATTTTAGGAAATACATTTGGCGAATGGGTGGTTCCTGACATAATATTTATGATATGGTCTTCATCTTCATTTGACTTCTTCCGGTTTTCGTTGTCATTGCACTTTTCGGGGTTGGAGTGGGACACATATATTTTGCCACTTTCATGGTGAACCTTTGCTCTTGTTCTTATGTATTTTGAAAAAGACTCAATATGAGTTTTCAGCATTGATTCTATTCTAAACAATTCATCCGAAAACTCCAGGCAAATAGAACAAAACTGAATTGGCCATTCCTTACTGTAATTCCACTTAAAATGATTTCCTTTCAGTTCTTTGCAAATATATTTGTTACAACTTTCAAAGATATTTCTGCAATATTCCATTGTGGGCACCTTGCCCAACATGTCCAATTTCACTGTCCGCCGAGAACAAAATAGACACAATGACATTTTTACTTTCTCTACGGCTTAAATAGAAGTGACCTTCTAATATTTTTGACTGGCTTTCGAAAGCCACCAATGATGAACAACCAAACTAATCCAAAATATTTTTGAAAAACATGAAAATGGCTTGGACTGTATTGTTTATTTACATCCTCTAATAATTCAAAATGAAACTTGGCGCTTAGTCACCCGGACAGGATTTTGTACTTCTAGAGTTAAACTAAACCTAACGCTCGACATTGTTTCCCGCATTTAAAAAACTACTTGTTTGTTTACACCTGGAACGACCGCCACACCGCCATGAATATTATTATGTAATACCATGTTAATGCTGTCATTCATAAAGTGTAATGGATGGAGCCCAATAAATCCACACCCTGACTGAGAGTGAAAGCCTTTTCTGGGCTTGTTTTACTTATGAATGAGTAATAAATAATGTGTGGACTAAAAAAGGAAATAGTGTTTGGTTAATTAATTACATGCGACGAAAATTTATTGAAATCTCCGGCAAGAAATACAGGCAATGCACAAAAACAATGATACAAACGATATATTTATAGTAATAATCTAATAATATGATATTGTTGTGTTTTACGTCTACTGTTTATTTAAAGATTTTTCATATTTATAGTTAGGCAATGTAGTCCTAGCCCTGTGCGTCATGAAAATTTGATCGGGACTTTGTCCAAGTACAATCCGCCACCATTCTTTATCCTGTAGTATGTACAAATTAATTTTATAGCTGTGACAACATTCTTTACTACCAACTTTTTGTCCAACTCTGACTTCACGTTTCTTTGTCTTTTTTCTTCATACCTTTTCCTCCTTCGTCACCACATGCACCTAAAATTATAATCATTTCCCAGTAATTAATCACATTTCACAAATTCTGGACCGAGGAAATTATTTGAGGAGCAAAAGAAAAGACGGACCTTTTGGGGGCTGAATTCGATTCTCTTGGCTGCCTTCCTTGGAATCAGCTTCTTCGGGGTCGTCTGTGAATAATGAAACATTTAGAGACATAAACATACACACTACTTGGATCTAGTGAGACACGATTCTGACAACGATGGAAGATTTGACTTACAATTTTATCCGGCGTTGGATAAACGACACCGACTCCAAGTGTGTCGTGGAGAAACGATGGCGGACTGCAGATGCTTTGGTGTAAACTTTTTGACGGAGTTTCTGGCGTGAAATTACTTTCATTGTGCGGAGTTAGCTGGCAACAAATGTCAGCAAGATCTTCCAGTTTTGGAGGCGAAAGAAAACTCTGAGCTCGAATTTCCGCTAACGCTTTTTTCAGTGGCGTTGGCGTTTTTGAAGGGGACATGCTGTGCGTTCCTGCTCAGCAACAAATTAATCAATCCAAATTCCTCGCCTTAAAAGAAAAATTTGAAATAAGGCAAAATTATATAAATAAACTTACCATTGTGAGGAGTTTGCAAAATCGACAAATCGATGTACGAGTCATGTCTCTCTGGACTCATCGTTTCGTTCAAAAACTAAAGAAAATAATGTAAAGAGCGTTAGACATATTTTTACATGTTTTAGAAATGAATCTCTCTGTCAATTAAATACGACTAAAACCAACCTGAGAAGGACTGAACTGCACTGAATTGATTCCAGATGATGACCGGAGAGGAGTGGAGCTAAGAAAAACATCATTATGGCTGGATGGCATGATATTCTCATTGTTCGAATTCGTCTCTGTCGTGTATTCTATTACTGCAAATATAAAATCAGTAATTTAGTTAATCACATCATCTGCACTATTCACAATTATTATTACAATTCTAAATATTTAAGTTCAACTTAGGATCTAAAAGGATTCCAGGAAGGTTTCAATATAAAAACTCAAGACAAGAGAGCGAAATTAATATTTGCGCTTACCTTTTGAATTACATATGGTAAAATGTTGACTCTGCCCCAAGAGTAAAAAGCTGCTCGAATTTCCCGAATAATTTCCTGAATCCTCCACATCCTTCTTTTTCCTCCCGCGTTTTTTGTTGTTGGACAAGTTAAAGACCTTCCGCTTAATAGTGGAATTCCAATGGTTCTTGATGGCATTGTCTGTTCTGCCAGGAAGTAGTTTAGCAATTTTTGACCACTGATTTCCGTACTTGCAGTGAGCTTCATAAATCAAGCTGTCTTCTTCTTCCGTCCAAGGGGTCTTATTAATCTCTGGGTTCAAATGGTTGTGCCACCTGCAAAATGTCACCGAAAGGAGATTTCATTAAAATGATTTCAAAACACATTGAAATGAAAAATAAGCAGTTAAAACATTTTTAGACAAGAAATGATGTTTAGGTAATTCACCTTTCTCGACATTGTTTGCCAATTCGTCCATTTAAATGTCTGGCAATCACAGTCCACTTTTTAGCTCCGTATTTTTCCACTAAAAACACAACCTTATCATCTTCGTCTTTGGTCCATTGGCCCTTAATGAGACTGGGACTGAGAACTTTTGCCCAACGTGTCGCACATTGCATTTCGGACCTGTCGGGGAAACTCTTTGAGATTTCATTCCAAGTGTCTTCGCCATATGTCTCCACAAGGGACTTCAATTTCCCGTCTTCTTCACGACTCCATCTTCCTCGGTTTATTTTCTTGGTCCGTCGTGTCGTGCTTGTATTTGGTTGAGGCATTTTACCTAAATAAACACAATAAATAATGATAATGTTTTTCTAGTTACTCGATTCGGAAATATCACGAACTCTCTATTATTCACAATGACAGATAATTGTGCAAAATGCTAAATCAAAAATTGAAAAAATAATACTATGACGAAAAACATATTGACAGATATATGACTATGACAAAATTGACAGGACGGACACTTAATTTGTAATTATTACTCTCTCTCAAACATTTGTTAGCAATCTGATTGCATTTTGAAATGTTTGTTTATTTGGGTTATTGTTTGTGCTTTGAGCTAATAATAAATAAACAAATTAAAGTTGTTTGTTCCTAGTCTGAAGCTGAGCACAACACAATGTTGGCTGTATAAATACAATACAAACAACAATCAGTTCTTCTACGAAACAAAACTTTAGTTTTTGGATTGGATACTTACCGTCATGAACTTATCCACAATTGAAACAATTTTTAGACAAAGTAAACTTTTGGATGAAAACTTGTTTTCTAATTGTCAATTAACTGGAGAAGAAGGACAAGAAGACATGTTTGACTTGAATATTGTAGGACAGTTAAGTTTTACGGGATGTGTGCCTTGTGTGGCTGTTCTCTGTGTAGTCCTTTATGCCGAGTGGAGGGAAGAGGCCTGTCTGCCCGTAGCCGCCAAACACATCCGCTGCCCTGCGCATGCTCCAACTTCTCTGTCCCTATCAAACACCCGACCGTTGCAAATTTTTTGTTTACGCTTTTGTTTGGATGGAACCAACTTTTTTATTAGCATTTTATTAGCATGCAAACAAACACTCTTCGTGCCGCACCTGCTGCTCTTTCCTGCTCGTGCTATTCCACACGCACAACACCAACAACACTTGGCAGTTGGCACACTCCTTTCTTGCACCGAATTATTGCCTCCTTACTTTAATCATGATCATTAATAATTAAAATAATAATACGCTTTTCCATGTTATTTAATTCAAAAATTATTTAGTTAAATATGATGTCTGCTTGACCCCATGAAATATGTAACATTAATTACGCGACTTTTCCATTTAATAATATTTTTGATAATTAATGATAAGTCGTTTATTGTAATGAGCCATCATCAAGGGCGTATCTAGGATTCACAAATGGGAGGGCTCGGATGTTTAAATGAGCGAGGTCAAGTGCCCCCTTCCCTGAAGCCAATAAATTCACAAGTTGGAGATAATATAATTTATCTATATTCAATAAATTGAATAGTTAAAAAAATGTGACGCTATACCAAAAAATGATACAAAATAAAGGACAAATATATTTTACACGAAATGATATAATTAGTTGAATGTTTATGTAATCATGATTGATATTTGATTGTGTATTAGGAAAATATAAATCACGAATGACCAATATTATAAATGTATACACCAATAAATATTCATCAAATAATTGCTACTCGTACAATTAAATTGGTACAATAAATAAATAAATATCCTGCCAACTATGTCACTACTGGTAAATTCTAGTAAAAATGGCTTGTAAAATCTGCTTTACACATTTGCATTTTTGTAAAGTGGTATTATTACTTTAACCTTACAATGTAAAACGTATATCTCATTGCCGCTTAAAAATCTGCTTTAGATGTAATAGGTCAAGTAAAAGAAGCAAGAAATGACACCGAGGATGAAGCAGAGGAAGTGAGGGAAGTAGTCCAAGTATGTGATTTTAAATTTCTTCCAGTGACACAATAGAAACGACAAGGAGTTGATCTTCAATGAAGTGTATGGCGGGTACCGGAACATTCCAACCTACGAACGATTTCAAACAATCTTCATGTGGTCTATTTATTGTGGCTCAGTTTTTTAGAAATTCATAAACGAGGAGAAAAAAGCTTACTCTATCACCGAGATAGGAAAAATCCCTTTGAACTATCGACTTCCTGTGCGAGAATGTTTCGTAACTGGTACACAGAAAACATTACCATACAAAATGCAATTGTTTACAAATGGAATACTTGGATTAATTATATACACCAAATATCAATAAACATTTACCAACGACTGGATTTTAAAGTTTGAAAGGGTGAAAACACAATACCTGAATTTTCCATGGTAGTAGCCCATACCTGAATCACCCACGCCACCGAATGGTAATTCATCAACTATTTGCAAAATGAAGAAGAATATAAATCAACAATTAAATTTTCTGTGCATGAAAACTGTCAGCATAAATATACGACACATGAAACCAACCTTGTTATATTTCTACAACAAATCTACAACATTATTATTGTCTACAGTCTGCGTATAGTTAGTGTTGCACTTCTTACCTACAAATTGAATAATCGTGTCATTAAAAGCCATCGTTCCACTCTGAGTTTCGTTTTGAAACTTCAATTGCGTTTCCCGTCGGTCCGAAAAGACGTACAAACAAAGAGCTTTTTCTCTGCAAAATAATAAATCATTTACTCCTTCATTTATTTCACAAAGCGGAACATTTCTTCGTTTTATATACTTCTTTTCAAACCGAATTTACCGGCTGTTAATGAAATTAATGGCATCGTAGGCAGAGTTAATGGTAAGAATGGGCAAAATTGGACCAAATATTTCCTCTTGCATTATCGGATCACTTTCTTTTACGTCAACTTGAAAATAAACATAACATCAGGTTAAAACCGTTTCTTCGTCGTCGCACAGACAGACTTTATAAAGCAAGGGCGTACTGAGGGGGAGCACAAGGGGCACGTGCCCTATTCCGCGAAAAGGGGTTATCTGCGGCGGAAGGGCGTATCTACGTAGGGCTTGAGCCCCCATTACAAATTTCTAGATACGCCCCTGGAAGCGCGCATATAAAAAAGTCACTGCTTATATACATAACAATAAAAAGCTTAAAAAGCGACTTTTTGGTCTGTGCTGTTTATAGACCATATATTTAGAATCTGCTGAAGGGGAAGGCCGCATATATATCCCCTGGGCTTTTTTCGGTGGTGCCCCCACCAAATATCACTTATCACTTTATTATGTGACTAGCGGTAACCCGTTCATTACATGAACGCATTTTCATTGTAATCACAGTAATCTGCAATTTGTATTACCACGCCATTACACACTTTTACTTACGATTTTAATCTGTAATATGGGATAGTATGGGATATTTCGCGCAGTCGCTGTACATTGCCTACCCTGACATACAATACGCTTGAAATTATAGAAGAAAGAATGCCTCCCCAAACACAAAACAGAAATCCTGGGTACGCCCTTGTTATAAAACTATACGAAGCTACCGCTTTTTATTAATCAGTTTAAGCTACAGCTGCCCAAAAAATTTGGAAAATATGGCCAATAAAATTGGTAGCTGCAATTTCCATTTTAAAATATTTAAAAAATATTTAGTATATTAAAATCAAAAAGTATGTTTAAAATACTAAATATTTTTAAGACGAATGATGACTCATTACATATGAATGAATACGGGAATAATTTAATTTGCAAAATGATTCTCAATTCAGAAATAGTAGGAGTTAATAAGATTATGAATTAGGATAATAATAAGGAGAAACTAAATATTTTACTCAATACTGTTGGTTGAATCCATAAGTCACTTGCATCCATCCCCCCTCCAATTGCAACACGTCCAGAGTTTTCCAGCAGAAACTTGAGTTTTTCAAAACGACGCGAATTGACAATTCTAGCCAAATCTTTGGCATTTTTCCAAACCTCTCCATACCATTCCGTCATAACTTTTTTCATGTATTGGATCAGTTTTCCTTCCACTTTTTTACTGCAAAGCACGTAGTCTGGAGCCACACATGTCTGCCCCATGTTCATACACTTTCCCCACATTATCCTTTTCGCCGTCATTTCCAAGTTCGCTGTTTCGTCCACATACACAGGACTAATCAAAAATCCAAACAATTACAGTATTTAGGTACAATTTCTAGCAGATGAAATTAATTCAACAAGTGCAAGTCGTTTTGCTTTGCACGCTAGACGCTAGCATCAGTTTCAGTCAAATAACCCCTTTTACCAGAATTATTCTGGGGAGGATTAAGCCTGGTGAGCCCTTAGCCCGCCTTCGAAAAATCACTTACGCAATTCTAAAAAATAAATACTTTTTTCAAACTTCGATAATATTTTTTATGAAAATGAAATTCCAATAAAATAAGAACTAAAACATATTATTCATCTATTCTTGATTTCGAATTCCATTATTTTAGTAGGACTGATTGCTCCAATTTTTACTTTCAACATAAATACATAGTAAAATATTGGGGAACTCAGAGAGAGCCACGCACGGAACGGTGAGCGTCTCTTTGCTCTCATCTCGTCTCATTCATGTGACTTTGAGAAATGATTTTCATTGTTGCTCATTCATTGCTAAGTGCTACAATGAAAGACTTTGGTGAGACTGAGATTTTTATATACAGGAATGCACGAAGGTCTTCGTACTCAATGCATTGGTGGTTCAGTGGTAGAATGCTCGCCTGCCACGCGGGCGACCCGGGTTCGATTCCCGGCCAATGCAATAGATTTTTGCACTTTTTTAAAATAACTAATTACGTAATTGTAGTTACTGTATTCTGATTTGCTATATGGATCACCTCTATTTCGATAGTCATCTGGAATTTCTCTATTCTTAGTTGGTATTTCGTTGTTAAAAATGAATCAAATGGAGAGTTGGATTGTCACAGTCACAATCGGACAGTTATGAAATGGAATAGCGTTAAGTGTAAGCCACTAACCTTTTGCCACCCAACTCCAGAGTTACAGGCGTCAGGAATCTATTTGCAGCCGCATGAATCTTTTTGCCTACATTCAGTGATCCTGTGTAAAATATGTAATCAAATCTAATGCGCAACAGTTCTTCACATTCTTCCGGCCCACCTGTACGTATCAGAGAAACAATCGTTAAAATAAATTGACACAATTCAAAGGTAAATTTGCAATTTATTAGAAACGCAACAATAAGATAAACGATCATCTTATTCCGGATTATCCGGATAGAAATGTTTCAATCTCAACAATTTCTTCCGTAAATAAAGAATAAACAATGTGGAAATTAGTGTCTCTTGGATCTAAGTGCAGTGACTTAGAGAGTTCATTCTTTAAAAGTTTAGATGACACTTTTAAAAATAAATGTTTGGTGGCAATTACCTAAGACGACTTGATAGCATTCTTTGTCGAGATATTTGGGAACGAGTTCAGCAATGAGTCTAGCCGAGTATGCAGAAACCTCCGAAGGTTTGATAATGACACAATTTCCGGCTGCAATTGCTCCGCAAACTGGAACCAGCGTCAATTGGAACGGGTAATTCCACGTCCCCATCACCAAAACCTTTTCAGTTATTCAAATTATTCTTAATAATCATTTAACCTCACCCTCACTTTTCAAAAATACCCAACGGTTTAGGTTTCCGCTAACCATCTCACTCAACTTTCAAATTAATCAAAAGAATTAGTTAATTTAAAATTAAGGACACCTTCGTTTAAGGGAGGGTGTCCTTACATAAACTATGAACCCTTATTTTGGTTGCATAAAAAATGCTGAAGTGAAAGTGTTGAGACTGGTTAGATGGATAAATGAAATGGAGAACTGAAATGGATGGGGAAGAATGGGAAGAACGTACGACTCCGTAAGGATCTGAAACGTGGTAGCCGGTGTCAGCCAAAGTGAGCCAATTTCTGGGGATGATTGTTGGTTGACTCCATTCTCGCAGGTGTCGAATTGCTCCCCGCACATCGTTCTTCATTAAATCCACTTCGTACAAATATCCTTCCAACTTAGACTTCCGCATGTCCATTTTTAACGCATTTAAAATCTCATTGTTGTTTTCCTCGTACATTCTCAATAAATTCTTCAGCTGTTGCATCCGGAAGTTCACATCTCTCGTCCTACCCGTTCTAAATGCAATTCGAGACTTCTCCACCATCTAGTCAACATCAAACACATCCCATCAAAATCAAGCACATCCCATCAAAATCAAATCCCAAAATTATGTAACAATAATAATCTTCCATCAAATCTAAGCACGTCCAACACATTTATCACCTTCCATATTCCATGAAGTGTCTAAACCATTTGTAATCATTGGTACTTAATGAATATAGTGGAATCAAAACGAGAAAATAATTGGGGACCTGGAGTTACTAAGCTAATAGTAACATATCAGACTCGGCTGGAAAAATACAAAATAATAATTTTATACGATTCTCAAAAGCTTCATCACGATTCCAGGGAATTCTACTTACATAACATGTATTACAGATATATTGGTATTATATTCCCTTATGTGCAAAATAATGTTTACTGAATATTTTGCGAACACTTCTTTCACTGTCACAGCAGATATATTTTGGGGCAACAAACAGCATTCATACTTTCATTTTTCCCGAAGGGACTTCTAATAAAGTCCCCTAAACTGCACTCGAAAATTGATAAAAATGGAAAAAAGGTTGGAAGAAATGTAAATCTTCAGTTGCCCCTTACACCCTTACTCGACTACCAACAAATTAAGAAGTTTAAGGCGAGGCTGAGACCTAGCGCAAAAGATTTTTTAAAGTGTTGGTGTTTTTCATTTATGCAGAACGCACTGGAGTATACGAAAACTCAAGAAGCATCCTTGTTACAGACGCGGCACAAACA
>JABASD010003908.1:0-17651 GCA_019776165.1 Pogonognathellus flavescens | reverse complement strand
ACAACCACTTTGGTAACTTATCGTTAGTTAATACTATTATATTCTTCCGCTACTTTATTGCACCGTTGCAAATGGTTTATTTATACCGATTACCTATAACTATAACTGTGGTACCTAAATAAAATAAATGAAGAACGCAGTAAGTGAATACAGTTTAGAGTTCCACTGAAACGAAACTCGTCGCATCCTACAACTACAAAGTTTAAATCCCTAACCGGCAGCGACAAATGGTTTAACTTTAGCTATTCTTATTTTATTATTTGTACTTTACGTACGCATATAATAGTAGTACAGGTAAAAGTAAGTGTATTCATGATGAGACAGTCAATAAATAATGAGGCATGCCATGAATGTGTTGACTACATGATTAGGAGTTAACAACTCTTCATGCTGGTTTCATTTCAAACCTCTGAATAGATTCAATAGATGCACAGTCGAAGCAATTCTGTCGGTTAACCAAGTTACCTAACTTAACTATCTGCTTGAAAACTACAATACTATAACAATAGTGAACTACATCGCCAAAGGGGATCTTTGTGACAGATCAACAACAATACACACAGTCCTTTCACATAGTACGTGACAAGGATTTACATACCACACTATTTTCATTCGAGTGCATTTTTGTTGCCGTTGTAGCTAGAAATGGTAAAAATTATTTAGTTTTTCATGGTGCTTGTATGATGCGAACATTACAAATTACTAGAGATCCCTTTTGTACATACTAATCGAGATTCTGCTTATTCAGCTATTATTGTGCTGTGAAACTATTTACCTGTGTTCACATTGGTTGTGCTGTGACTCGTGAGGGAAGGATATGCATGGCATAGACTATTTAGAAAGGGTAACACTGTACATATTAACTCTTCATATCAATTGAAAGAAAAACCAACGGACTAAAGATTCTTGTCTCTTTTCTAACTATATAACTGCTTAAATAAACAATCTGTTATATAGGTTCGTTAACTAATCATTTGTGCAGTTGCTACTAAAATCGTTCAACTACAAGTGTAGGTACCTTTCCCCACTCACCCATCTTCGTTCGTGGGTAAGGTATAGACAGAAACGTGTTTTACACTATTCTAATATTAATATATAAAAAATAAATAAAGATTTCTGCTACCCTTCTTGTGAATGTGAACTAATTTGTTGAATCCATCACATCTGAACATCCTACACATATGAAGCAACACCCTAAATTATACGAAACCGTTTATTGAAAGTCTACTGTCACACATTACAGGTAATGTACTCGATACTCTCTGAATACAAGCAATGTACACATTTATTACCTATTCATGATATACGCACACAACATTGTTATCTCAATGAAACATTAATAGGTAAATAGTTGCAGTCAAAATACACTATTGCTTGTAAAACACACTTTAAATTATTGTTAAGATATTCATAACAATACCTACAGGTTACAGTACTTGCTGTGTTGTATGAATAAATTTAATAATAAATATACCTACCTATCACCTATACAGCATATGGGATAGATATGTGTGCATCTCACATGCAACATCTAAATTAGTATTCCGGAAGAAATAACACCAACTTTAGTCAGTGTGAAGAAGGTTAATGTTTTTTAAATTTATACACAGGTTTACATAATCAGATTCTCCTCCCATTCTTACAGCATACACATTATTATTTTGTATCTTACGATGACGATACATGTATGCGAATACGTTGGGCTGTGTCTGCCATAACTCAAGAACGTTTTCGACTGTTGCGGGTTTTAAAATTTCGGCCCGTGCTATTCTCTCCACTGGAAGGCAAAGTTCAAAGAAGGGGCCAAGCCAATCGGTCAAATCTTTTATGACCTCAGTGACAAGGGGCAATTACTTCTGCAAGGTCCGATTCGGGGAGGGGGAGGGTCAAATGCGAAATTACCATGAAAGGCCGTATACACAAGGCGAATTCTCTGTCATGGTTGTATACGCAAGCTCGTATCATTATCCCAAATATACGCCCAGCTACATTTTGTAGTCCATTGCAAATGGTTTATTAAGTTCTTTTGTTAAAATATCCCACTCCTGCCTCATGAGAAGAAATTATAAATACTTAATAAATCAGTAACATTAGACCACACGCAATGAACAATGAAGGTGCTCAGTAATCCGTCTTGCTGTACTGACGTAAAAAACTCAGAGCGATGAGAATGTTTTTACCCGCTATGTTAAAATTATATTCTCGTGTGTCATTGGATTAAACTGTGGTTAATTTTGACTATAGTACGTCGTTTTCATTCATTGCACTAATTTTCATGTTTAAGCTGTATAAGTTGTCCAACAAAATTAGTTGTGACATTGCAAGTATCTGTACAGTATATTTATAGCAACTTGTTGAATGATTTACGCCCGGAGTACCTATTTATTTTCAAAGGCGTACCCAGGATTTGACTTTGGGGGGTATAGCTTAATAAAGTGAATTTATGGGGAGGCATGTGGCTCGAATGCCCCCATCTATAGGTACGTCCTTGCCTATTTTGTGTATTATGTAATCGCTAGTAAATAGGTATAGGTGATTATAATTTATTTAAAAAAAAATTTTTTGTCACTTTATAAGTAAACAGGCTGTTTAAAACTTCCCTTTGTACATAATTACACCATAGACCATACCGTATCACAAACTATGGTCACACGTACAAATAATGGAACATGAATCTTGATAACCTTCTCTTTTACGGCTGTGACTAAAAGAGTGTAATAATATTTTATGCTATATTGTGTCATTATAATGAGCAGCATCAACAAACATTTTACTGTGCATGTCTCTTCTGTCTTTTAAACAATTTAGTCATATTATATATGCATTTCAGATGATAATAGTATTCCTTGGTTTATTCCAACATTGCAACCTCTAATATAAATTCCTCTAATATAAATATTAGGTACACATATTTTATTGCGGAAGCATTTCTCATAATTTAATACTTTTCACTGTATATGTAGCTTGAAAATCAGAGGAGATTGATAAAATGAATATATCTTAACACGCCAACGTTCGTACGTAACCGCAGTAAATGTCTTAATTGATTCTCTTAAGACTAATTACAGTTAATTACTAGGCTACATTATGTTTGTGAAAGAGGTATGTATAAAAGAAGTAGGCATTGTCTTCGAAAAGTAGCTAGTCGATTCCGTTCTTAATCATTACTGAAATACAATTGACAATATCTAAAGATGCACTCAAGACTCAACATTATCAGTAGGGGGTACATTTAACGTTCCAAGAATTGTAATGAAACTGCCCGCTACATTATTTCCTTATCATTAAAGATTACCACAGTGTCTTCTAGACTTCGATCAGGGTGGAGTCGTTTCAGTGAATCCAAGTGTGAGCATTAAGGAGAGATTCAAATTTAATTTAATTTTCATATTTTCTGGATATTTAACATAATATGATAAAACTAACTGTAATTTGAATTTCATTTACGCACAGTTACGACCGAGAACGTAGAACTGAAATTTTTCAGAAAGAAGTCTACACAATATTGCTAATTTTTAAGATGCCAGAAAAAGGAAAATCAGAATTAGAGGAATTCACAAAAGTGGAGGATGTTCTGAAGTCAATCGGTATGCACAATATAAAAATCCTACCGTATATAGTCCTAGTAAATATTCTGACTCCGCAATTAATAATTATGTATATACAAGAGCTATAACATAAAAGACATTTAGAAAATAATATTTCATATGCATGCATATGAAATATTTATTATATTATTATTATTGAAATATTATTGAAATATTATTATTATAAATGTATTGCAAGCTCGTGATTGACATAATATTATTTATACCTAAAGCATAATTGCAATTAATTAATTACAATGTGGATTCTGAATTAAAAACGATTTTTACTTTTTTAAATTGTGTACGTTAACAGTGAAAATAATCTTTTTGTTGGGTTTATTTGATTAAGTTAACACAAAAAAATTCTTTGATTTTTAAGGTGGATACGGAAGATATCAAAAATGGCTTTCTTTGATGTTAATATTTCCACAATTTCCCACCGCTATGATTGTGCTGTTACCAATTTTTACCAGTACGAACAAAGTACAACAGCTTTGCCATACAGATTCGTACTACAGCGAAGAATTTGGTGCAGAATGTAATGTCAATTGCACAAGTTCGAAAGAAACATTTGTTTACACCTCTATAGTTCAAGAGGTAAGACTTAATTCAATATAGGTAGTAGGTACTAAATGATCTCTTATTCTCAGATAAAAAAATACCTAAATTATAATTTCGCACAAATATTTAGTGGGACTTGATATGCAGTAGGCATTGGATTGCTGATACGATCACTAGTTTTCAAATGGCTGGAATGATGACGGGTGCCTTTGTCTCATCGCTACTCTCTGATATGTAAGTTTTTTACATTACTAGTAATTAAGGATAAGAAAATTATTAACTTAATGCAAACTTCAAAAATTGATAAATACATGCAACAGCAGGAAATTACTTCTTTATATGAAATTATATATCTGAACAGGTTCGGGAGACGGCTATGTTTCATTTTTCAAACTCTTTTCATGGGATTATTGGGTATGTTACCTGCTCTAGCATTTGACCCTTGGTCGTATGCAGTAGCGAGGTTCCTTGCTGGATTCGGTGTTGGAGGTGACTCAAACTTACAAAATTAACTATTCAATACTATTTGGATAAAAAATATAACCTACGAAACTATTTAGCTTGTTTCGTCGTTTATTTGTCCCATTTAATGGAGTTTCTAACTGCTTCTTGGAGAACGATTTGCGGGACACTTAGTTTATGGCCAATGGGAGAAATGGTTTTAGCACTATTAGCATATCTAATAGGAAGCTGGCGTTGGTTGACTTTCGCATCAGCAATTCCTGCACTTCTTCTTTTGCCGTTTTACAGGTACATTAAAATAAGTGTTCGCAAACTGAAATTGAGAAGAATACAATTTGAAGCAAATATGTGTTTTATGTTACAATATAGATATGTATTAGAAAGTCCTCGTTGGCTTTTGATTCATAAACGAACTAAAGAAGCTCAAGAAGTTTTTTGCAAAATCGCAGAATGGAACTCTTGTCCACCTCCAGATTTTGCCTCAGTGGAGAAATTACAGGTTACAATTCTTAAGGAAGAATCAGACTCTTTAAGAGGACTAAGAGCAATAAAAGCGATCCTGTTTAACTCTAAATTGAGAATTCACATGGCCATATTGATTTTGTGCAACATTACATGTGCAATTGTATACTATGGAATAGCATTCAACGCTAAAAATCTGAGTGGAAGTCCGTATGTGAATATGTTGTACTTTGGCATATTCGATCTCTTTGCTTCTCCAGCATCGATCCTTTTCAACAATTTCATCGGAAGACGAAAAACCTTTATAACATACATGGGAGCTGGAACCTTGTTTATTATAGCAATATTAGTTGTAGATGTTACCCAAGGAATTGACAACACATCACCTACAGTAATTACTGTGTTATCCCTCTGTGGCAGATTTGGAATCGTAGCAGGCTGGGGAGCTCTAACTTGTCTCATTTTAGAAACTTCGCCAACCAATCTGAGATCCACATGTTTGGGATTAACAGCTTGCTTTGGATATTTAGGAGGAATTCTATCTCCACAACTTGCTCTCCTAGGATCATGTATTATTATTTTCGTTAATTAATTTTAAACATCTAACTCAATTAATTTGCACATGAATAATTTTTGCTATTATCTTTTTTCTACAGATTCCGCCGCTCTTCCATACATAATTCTTTGCGTTCTTACTGTGACTTGTTCATTCAGTTCATGGTTCCTCTCAGAAACACTGCACAAACCTTTAGCGGATATTGTTGAATAGCGATTACCAAAATTTTGTTCATGAGTTCCACTATTATAGGTTATTGTAAAAATCTATATAATGAACAAACTTTTACAGAGTTTAAATAACTAACCATATATATGATATATTATATATTTTACGAATATCACTTACTTTTCGTGACTTTGACTAGTAAACTTCATATTTTAACTTGTAACATGGAATTTTATACTTCAAACTAATTTGTAAATCTTTTATTTTACATTGCCTGGTAGTAAATAATTTTTCTGAACATAAACTTTCTATGTATACAACTAATCAATTAGGTAGGTACATACAATTCAAAAAGAATATTTTATCATAGGATTGTACTGCTTTTATTTCACATTCTTTGCATAAAATTGATTTTTGCTGTATAACCCTGATGAGAGATAAACATTTGTGTGTATTATTATTGGAATGTACATTACGACATATTTTAATGACAAATATCGAATCACTTGCAGGAATGTAATAATATTCATACTTCTGTTTAAAGATAAAATAAAGTGTCCACTTCAAATCGTTTAAATATAGAAGATATACTATTCATTTTGCTTTTGCCACATTGTGTTGCAATAGAAAATCCTTATATCTTCATTGTCACGGACGGGTGACAAAACATGAGTACAATGTGTAGTCGATTAAGAGATTGATTGATAAATAAGTGGTCAGTCTGTATAAGTAGATTTATTTGCATTAATGTATAGGTACATATTTCAAGTTAATCCTTTATTCAGTAATAATATTAAAATGGGGTTTGTGTAACTGTATTATTAGGTATGAATGAAGGTTATTTCGACTACATCATATCTACGCACATACATGGCATAGCAAAATATTATGCAGGATAATTCACTTATACTGTCTTTTATTTTTATTGAGCAGAATTGCTAGAATCACTTGCAGGAAAAATGAATCTGCAAATTAAAAACGTAAAATTTAATAGAGTCTTTGTAGTATTTTTTATTTTATCCACATTTGTAAGTATATCTGTGGCACAAAATGAAGAGTTAACAGTCGAGGCAGGAGATTTGGGGAAAATTATTGGTCTCAAAGCATGGACATCTCGAAATATTACAAAATTTATCACATTCTCATCCATTCCTTACGCTCATTCTACGGCAGGAGAAAATCGGTTTAAAGTATCTACACACATATTTACAAAAATACATCCTAAATATTATTCTGTTTTGTCAAAATCTATTACATTTCTTCAATATTAATTTTATTACTTTTCAGCCTTCGATACTTCGAGAAGGACCTTTAACTGAAGATGGGGAGCCATTTAAAGCATACAATCCGCTTATAATGTGTCCTCAAAGAGATTTATTTTACAACGACAAAGTTGATGGTCGAAATCTTACACAAATATTTTCAGCCGCCATGAAAATCAAAAGAGAGGAAAGGTTGCATTATGGAACTGAATCCCAACCCCACAGAGATACATTGCCTAAAGCTATGGGTCCTGAAGAAGCCTGTCTGGTTCTAAATGTGAACACTCCAAAAGTAGGTATTTTTTCCGAAAATCTTTCCATATTAATCTAAAGGTAAATACTGCAGTAACTGCAGTACATTTATAATATACAATCACGTGTATCATGCTTGCATTGCAGTTTGAGATCGTTAGTTACTTCTGTGCTTTGTGTGTTAACGAAACAGGCTAATAAAATTAAACTTATTTTTCACAGGTTCCCAAGAATGAATCTGATGAATTATACCCAGTCATATTTTTTATTCACGGTGGGTCATCGGATTTTTTGTGGGGAGCACCGTTTACTGGATTTCGTCTTTTGGACCGTAAAGTCGTTCTAGTCACAATTAACTATCGTCTGGGCATTCTAGGTAGGTAAATAATGCACATGATATTTAATGTAAAGCCCTTTTTATAACCACAAAATAATAATAACTTAGACTTAATAATATTAATTTTATGATTTCAGTTTGATAATTATTTTTTTTATAAAATACAGGAGCATTTAATTTGGGAATTGACGATGCACCCGGAAATGCCGCCATGTATGACAGTCTGGTAGCACTGCAATGGGTACAAAAGTACATCAAGTATTTTGGGGGAGATGCAAATTCTGTCACCATTTATGGACAAAGTGCGGGTAGTATGATGGTTACACACCTAATGCTCAGTCCATTATCCAGAGGTTTGTTCCACAGAGTCATTGGGACAAGCGGAAGTCCACTGATTGTATGGGGCACCGCAGTTCATCCATCCATTCCACATCATCTTCTTGTAGCAGAGAAGGCTGGTTGTTACAATGTCACAGACTCATCGAAAGATATTGATTACCAGGGAATCACTGATTGCATGAAAACGATTGATGTTGCTGTGCTTATCAGAGCATTAAGTGATTATGAAGTAGGCAATAAAATTTAACTATCATAATTTCGTTAGTTACTGTTAAATAATTGTTAATAATTGTTCATTTGTTTTTTCAGAATGAACAGCTTTCTAAAGGTCTTACTTTGGGATTTGACGCTAAAGTTCCGTGCGTTCAGAGTCCTGATTTGAGCATTCCAATATTCTTAGCAAAGCATCCTCATGAAATTCTTGAGAAAGGGGAGCAAATAAATGTACCTTTACTGGCAGGAGCTACTAAACACGACGGCTCGTATGCACTTGATATGATTTATTATGGATACGTCACAAAAAATAATTTGCAAGATGATCCAATATTTTTAAAGAATGGATTATTTCCCATAATATTAAAGGCATTACGTGAGAAAATAATATTCAAAGTGTCTCATAGTTTTGATAAAGAAATAGAAATTATAGATTGAGATTTGTATTTAACGAAATTTCAATTTAATTAACAGGTGAAGAAGATCCAAGTGCTTCTCTTCACCATGCATTAGCATGGATTTATTTAAGAGAAACTAAAAACAGTGGAAATATGACTGAAATGATTCCAGGTTTAATTGACGTAATTAAATAAATAAGAGCTATTAATGCAAATGTACCTATGCACAACAAACAGAAATGAATTACGTGTATACTTTGCTTAAAATATGCTTCTATAGGTGCACAGTGTGCTCGGTTTTAAAGCTGGTGTTTACAAACTAGTTGAGATGCATGCTAAAATACAGCCTCAATCATACTTTTACAGTTTTGACTACAAGGGATTGTGGACTGTTTATGATTTAGGTGGAAGTTCTATCATACCTGGAGGTATACTTTTTAGTTCATAAATTTAGACAAAATATTTTTCGAAAGTTAAAGAACATTTTTTTGTATAACATGTTATATTTATGTTCACTTAAGGTGTTTCTCATGCGGATGACTTGATTTATATATTTCAATTATTTCCTTTGATTTTGCAAAATGAAGTTGCAGTTTGCAAACGAACTCTGGACTACATAACCAATTTTGCTAAATATGGGTTTGTTGATTATGTTATGTTGATTGTTATGATAAAAATATGAATGTTATTTATATCGTGGTACTCATGGGCGTAACTAGAAATCTAAAACATGGGAGTGATTCAAAAATAAATGCATTTTCACATAACCCCCTTTTCCGGATACCAGAAGGTGGGACGAGGCTCACACCCGGGGTCCCCATGTGTATACGCCCTTGGTTTTACCAAACGAAAAACCGAAATTTGCCTTTATATATTATGTAGATCTCATGAAAGACAATAAATTCTATTACAAATACCTACGCTTTCTTTTTTGGTCTTTTAGGATAATATTATACAATATTATTATATCGTATCTTCGTGTCCCGGTGTTTTTAAATAATTTCTGTGAATTTAGAAATCCAAATGGACCAGAACCTGTAGAAGGAGGGACTCATTGGCTGCCGTATTCAGCTGAAAATCATCCTTATTTTTCAATCGATGCACCACAGGACTCGGTGAAATTTTATGCCATGGATTCTTGGGTCAATAATTCGATGGAATTAATGTCATCCTCACCCCACATTCTAGCACCAACTGAACTCCATTAAAGTAGCAATAACAAATGTAATGACATGGATTTCGTATGAATCGGACTACATATAGGACGGTAAAAATGTACAATGAACACATTTAAAAAAACTAAACAATGAATGTTATTTATAATTTGTGAATATACCAATTACTTTTCTTGATTTCGAATAATAAACTGTAAATCTCCAATCAAATTTTTGTTTCGTTCGCCCTTCTACAGGAATAAATCAGAATTCTGATCTTTGCGCTGTTATACTGGGTTTTCATAAAGGGCGTATTATATTCAATGTTTCAATTGGGAATTGTGCATGGAATACAAAATCATGAATCATTTTAAGTTTAAATTACATTGAAGGATATTTTGCTTAAATGTATATTTATTGCACACAATTAGTATCTTCTTGCATATTAACATTACTGTATATAATCAGCAGAAATTCATCGGGGTAAAAAAGTAATTAAAAAAATGAAATATTGCTACAATGAATAACATTTTTATGAAAACTATATTATCTGTATATCTACAACCTTGTATTTGACATCTAAGGTCTAAGCACAGAAAGAGGTTAAAGTTAAAAGTGAAGTATCAAAAAAGTAATGTTATTTATGCTCATTGCACAACAGTAATATTATGATAGCCGTAAACTAAAGCTATTATAGTTCATAGAACCTTATTTTGAGTATTGTATATATTAAATTCCCGAATGCATTATCCGTAGCCATAGCCATGTCCATGTCCCTGACCGTGTCCTCTTCCATATCCTCCTCCTCCATAAGCTCGTCTTCCTCCTCCACCATGCTTCTTACTGTGTAGACCGTGCAGTTTCCTTTTTAAACCTGCTTCAGTTTGCGTTACGCCCAAAAGTGCCACCAATAAAAGGCACAAATAAAAGAATATCTAAGGACAAAAAATTAATAAAATTTAATTTTGAATTTTGAAATACAAGTCCCTAAAGTCTATTTTGCTATTTATATCGGTGGTACATAGTTCAAAATGATTTTATTTGTGTTTTAACTTTGACAACTCTGAATCTTACCGATTTTTTAATCCACATATTGATATTTCTTCTTAAGAGATACGAAATGATACGCAGCAGACCGAGAGAATATCTGATCGCATCATCAACCTTTGCAAACTTATTTATACTATTGAGCACAGCAGGACTTCAAAATTATTTGCTTAATATTAACGATATTTTGATACACTGCGGTACACGTGAATGTGCATTGGCCATAAAAGTGTACCTATAAAAGAGCAAAAGCAAGGTCGTGTTTTGGGTATTTTAGGTATGCAGCCTCTAGAGTAGTTCAGTCGCATCTCAAGATTACCTTTTGAAAAAGACTTGAGGAAATGGATGTAAGCAATGAGAGCACGTGTGAATGCAAATAAAAGAAAATATCTTCATTGTCTTCGGCTTTTTATATTTTCTTTAATATGCAGCAAATCGGATTGCTAATTAGAATTTCAAATTAATTTCCTAATCAGATAACGCATCTCGTCTCTAAGTCTCTTTTTACAATCACGTTTCACGCTCCGTCGCATTATGTAATCATAATAGTCTTTCGCTCTGTTGTGTTTAAGATTGATGTACGTATTTGATTGTTCAATAATTGCTAATAAACTCCTTTCACTTTGTTCTGTTTAGCAAGCACAACGAAATAAGAAAGAGTGACGATTTTTAAATAATTTAATGATACTAGGTACCTTTATGTCTATGAACAGAATTTCCTTGACCATAATATAATATTGCGTCCGTTCACTCTAGGAAGGCGACAGCAAATATTCTAAGTCATAAAAAACACCACATGCCCATGTATTGCCTTTATGCAGCATAAACTTGGGTTTTAGACTTCAGTTTATTACCTTTACTGAATCAAATCACGAACTGAGCGACAGCCTTGGTAATTCGTATTGAAACTCATAATCAGTGTCATCAAGTCATCATACTTAAAATGCTTACGTGAGCTGAGTCTAATACTTCGGCTTGGTAAAAATAAAGGTCAGAAACCACAACAAAGAAACGAGCATTATAATTTTCAGTAGGTACACTTTATAATTTATAGTCTCTTAATGAGCTATGATTATGCATATTAATTTAACAAGAGCTGTAATTTTATTTCATATTGCAGTTAATGTACTTTATTACTATTTACGACTTCGGTTACATTTCTGAGAACATACATCACATGTACATAACAAATTGCAGCATAGTTTACCATTAACTATTAGTTTTATTCAGTTAGTTTCAATACCATCCTTATGAACTATACATATTTAGCTATGGCTATTTTGGTAGCTGTAATAATACTAGAAGTAGAGGTTCTTATTCTTACATATTTATTATTCCTTTCCTTATTTTTAAGCATTTCTGGGTTATAAGGACGTGTTATTTTGTTAGCCCGTCCTTAATATTTTAGTGCCAAGTCAGATTCTTATTTCGTGCAAGGAGTGGGTAGTAGATTATGCAGAGTTAGTAGGTGAGCTGGTAAGTACACATCAATCATGCTATTATTTAAAATGATTTCGTACACCAGCTCAAAAGAAGCACAGGATTATACATCATGGATGCGTATAGTATATTATACTAGAGTTGCGTAGGTATTTCAGGTTTCGTACAAATAATTGTATAAGCATGTTTATTTTAATGAGCCATGAAACTGATGATGTTGTTATTAGGAGTATGAATTATTACTATCTTATATAACTAAACTTTTAAACCTCTTACCAACTATTTATTTGTTACTGCCACTTATACATAATAAGCTGGAATAAATTACACATCAATTAATAATACTTATCATTTAAACAGAAATATTTATCTGTAGAGGAAATTCTTATTTACAATAGAAAGTTCACTAACAATATTAATTTCTTTTAGTGCTCTACCTACTATGTTTTTTCCCGTTGGAAATATGATGTATTTCAGCCGGAACTTTATTTAATAAAGTGTGTAAATCCGCTAAGGCAGAGTGGATGAGGAAGTGTAATTTAGATTCCAGAGAATAGCCTTTATAGTTTTGATTGGCTGATTCTAAAGTTGTCAGTGCCATTTGAAGATTTCCTTGAGCCCAAAGTATCATACCAAGTTCATATGTAGTATACGGAGCAAGATATGTGTCCACAACTAACTTTTTTTCATAAGAAATCACTTCTCGAAAGGTTTCTTCGGCTTGTATGGTACATTTCATATATTTATAGCACATACCCTTCATAAGCAATAAGAGACACAGATTATCCGTATAGTAAAAATCTTTTTGGTCTAGTTCTGTAATCCTAATATTTTTTTCAATTATAAGCACCAGAGGTTGAATCAATTCCAGTCGTTTTCCAATGATTTTGAATTGATTCCACAAATAAAAAAGTTCGATTGCAGGCAAAATTAATTTCTCTCCTTGAGCAAAAAATCTCTCTGATTTTCTCACCGCAAATTTCTCAATTGGAATAGATTTTCCAGCTATTCTTTGTTTCCACTTTGGTATATTTCTAAATAATTGAGAGAGTTCTTGTTTTTCATCATTTCCCAATTGATCAATTTTCATGCACATAAAGGCAGCTTTCATATAGCCATACATCGCAGGAGACCATTTACTCTCCGTTAAAAGTAAATCGGCAAATTTAATTGCAGAATCCCAATTACACTTAAAACTGTGCACCCACATCAATTCCCAAAAACACAAATGATGTATGGCAATCCAGTCATTTTGAGATTTCCATGCTTTTGTGTACCATTCAACAGAATCATCAATATTAGCTTTGACAAACTCCAATCTTCCTTTAGCCAAATTGTACCACACACCATTTGGAAATATTGAGAGCTGCTCTGTTATTAACTGTTCAGACAATTCTATATCCCCTTCTGCATGTCCCATGACAAAACATACGAATAAATTGTATCCTACGAGAGACATTGCACACATAATTTGCCGTACTGAACCATCCAGTTTGCTCCCGATACTGAATTGCTGAAGACCCGTTGCTTTTATTTCATCCCGGTTGTCAACTAGTCCAAGGAACTCCAAAAGTTTCATTATTCGAGCAGGGACCATGGATAAAAGTAAATTGTAGCCTCCCATTCCCATACGCACTCCACTCTCGAAATGAATCTTGTATTTTGAGTTGGATTCATCCCAATGACGATATTTAAGAATACTCCAACATTCTTTGAAAGAATTGAGACAAGATCGCATTTTGAGACCGCCTCTAACAAAGCTGATTAAAGTCTCATCCTCAATGAACATTAAATTTCCTCTGAGTAAAAGACATTCTGCGTAGCACAATTCAGCATGAATTTCTTCCTCACAAAGAGAGTCGTACTTTGGTCTTCTAATCCATTTGCCTAAAGTCTCGTACATGGAATTCTTCTTGCGAAATCTTTGGCATACTTCCGCAGATTTGTCAAGAGCTTCCCCGGCCAACAAAATGTGCTGCCTTTCAAAAGTCATCATGGCTTCTAAAAAGTAGAAAATTCCAGTACCCAAAGCGTGGTACATACTTTGCTCAGCCCAAGGCTTCATTAGAGTCCGAGCTTCATCGAATTGGTTATTGAGAAATAAACTCATTCCTAGCTTTGATTCTTCTATACTTGTACCTAGATCCATTTGACACAAACTAGGAAGATCTTCAATTGCATCTTCAAAATTGTCCTCGTCATTGTTGTCCATTTTTAATACACTCGCTCCTTCCTACAATGTTGTACAACTAAAAATTTGATTTAATCAAACAAAACAAAATAGGTTACAAAGGTTGAATATTAATTTCAATTTTATTATTGTGCAAAGTATTACCAAAAATTAAGGGGATTATTTATATACGTACTTACCTCAGTAAAAGTTGTAGTTAGTGGGCAATCACAAATTTCTTTACCGAAATGGACTTTCGTTTGAATCTTATCAATTTAAAAACGTAAAATATTATTTACAATTTACAATAAATATCACATTCCAATTTGACTTTTGCGTGTATGATAGTTGATGATATGCAACATCAAACTTATTGTGTAGGCAGATAAAATGGAGTGCGCAAAATGATGTAGTTTTTATTTTTAACACATTAACAATGCAAACTGCATGTCAAGTGGATTTAGTTTACGCATCCGATAACCATTGCTATGTAGCTATTTAATTTTGATGAATCAAATCCTATTTTTGTGGGTTCCGTGTCAAAGTTAACAATACGTATACTTACACAGGGAAAGGAAAAGTAGCAGTTTTTCTTCTATGGTATACTTAACACTTACCAATGTGTAAACATTATAATTAAGTCAGTTCCGTTTAAAATTCAAAATATCATTCACATCATCGTGCTGGTATTTATTTACACGCGTAATTATATAGATACACTATTCCATATCCTTTACCTGCACATTGACACACTTTGTGAATGATTGTAGTCTAATATTAAAGCGATCATACATATAACATTAAGTATGTTTTGTGTAGGTACTTCTCTTTACGGTTTAGTTACACAGGCTCCATATCCCATATTTTATACTATTTTTTGTCATTATTATACTTATATAAATTGCATAAATTGCATCAACATTACCTATGAATTATATTATACACCCACTCTTCTCTGTAGGTACTTTTTGCCAAGTGTGGTCAAGTTTCATGCAATTTAAATATCAAAGTAACTTTTGTTTTCAAAAATTATTCTGTATTTTTCACTTAAACCTTGAGCTACAGCTTTAATATATAATATATTATACTTATCCCTTATGTAAAATATGCCTGATGCATTTAGGACATCATCGATTTGAAACCCATAATAATCAAAAAGTTGTAGCGATTTTTGTTAAAGAAAATTTGGGTTTAGCCTTTGGATTCCCGGATTCCGGTTCAGAAATGCAGATATTAACTATTTAACCATTTCATTATTTAACCAACCATTCATCATTGAACCATTTCAGATGTGAAATAAAAGTTATAAACGTGAATTTACATACAAAGAATATTTGCGTAAAGGTACATATAATAATAATCTAATTAGTTTTTATATAAGCTACCTATATCGAAATCACAAACTAGAATGCTAAGCATAGCATGACAGAATTAGAAATGCGCATTATTGATAAATGATACAATTTTATTATGAAGATAAGCTTCGCCCATATCCAAAGTCTCAATGCTTAATGCTTACTAATCAGTTTTATCACATTTCATCATACTTATTTATGTAAATGAATCGAATATGCTAATTGTTTTTTATGTTGAAATACATACAATATACTATCTTTAATTGTATGTTTATTATTTGTATTTAATAAGTGCATGTACTGCAACTGCAAGTAAGTACTGCGTACTGCTTACCTTTTGTAATGAAGACATTTTTGATTAATTTTTGATGCGCAATGAAAACAGAGTGTGAGCGTAGCGAGCCAACCGCACAATGGACTCTTCTGTACTCACAAAACTCACAATTAGCAGCACTACTCTCTCTCTACTATTTACTGTTTCTACTCTTCTACCGTCTCAAGTTAGTTATTTCAAAACAATTATTGAATTTTTTATTTTGATAAATGCACTTGTTTAGGATGTGGGGTATATTGATTAGGTAGTGCCTCATAGTGTCAAAATTGATTCAAGTAAGAAAAGGTCACATTTAATATTTCAACAAACGTGACGAGTCGTAGTTAATGGCTCTTGCAATCAACAAGGAAAAAATGGAGGAACCAGCATTGCGAAATAAGAGCTACAAAGATTTGACAGATTTCATTTACGATCTGTTGGGAAACAAGAAAAAAGTTTCCGCTCAAAAAGACCCAGTTTTCCTATTTTTAACTAACAAGTTATTAGAAAACACTTTCTCGGAGACTGAAAGGTATCATGTAAACTTTCTTTTTGGATGCCTGCACTTTACATTAGGGAAACCGAAAAGTGCGATTAAATTGTGGTGTTGCAATTTCAAAAGAGAAGATGCTGTAGCAGCACAGGAGTTTACCAAAGGATGTCAGGTAAATATACTCATAACTAAATCAGAATATTCTGAGATATTTTTTGTCACATTTTTCATTATTATATACAGGTAAGATGTATGATGTTTGTCCATGACATAATATTATGACGTAGTTAATGATTAATGGCAATTATATGTTATCAAAGGTATTAACAACTTTGCCTTTCGAGTATGACTGGGATGATAAATCGAAAATTCGTCTTCATTTGAGGGCTATTTCTGAAAACTTGAAGGAACGACAGTCCAAAATGGAGTCAAATTCCAAGAGAGATCAATTGCATTCACTGGAGCACATTGTTAATGCAGTTATGGAGCAGTCATCAAAGAAATACAAACGTCTGATTAACTTCGAACTGAACAAAGGTGAAACTGAGGAAAATGAAGTAAATAATGAAAATACGCTGAAGGAGCCAACGAAAAGTGAGACGAATGAAGCTAAACCGGATGTTGCAGCTGGAATCTCGCCTGCTAAAAACTCTCAGAAATTTAATGAGTTAATAACTAATGTGCATTTCTTGCTGGGTCAATCGAGGGACACGTACGGCAATCTCATGGAAATACTTGCCAATGCTCTGTTTAAAAACGGGAAAGATTCATCCAACTATGATGAAGAGCAGAAGGCTGATCTTTGGTTTCTTCTTGGTTGTTTTTATTTTGTCAGCAGTAGAAATAAGGAAAGAGCAATGATATGTTGGACTACTATGAACCTAAAGACTAAAAGAAGAAAACTTTTGTTGGAATTTGGCTTTACAGTAAGTTTTGATTTCTTTAAATCTTTGATTATGGTTTTTTTTACTATAGAGGTGTGTATTCTGTATTGTGTTTGATTCTATCAGCAAGGCCAAGGGCGTAACTAGGATTTTGTAATGGGGGGCTCGAGCCGTCTGGGGGGTTCAAAACCCTAAACG
>JABASD010003907.1:0-17654 GCA_019776165.1 Pogonognathellus flavescens | reverse complement strand
ATCGTTCCGCGGTGAATTTTCATTGCTACGAGCGTCACCCTGCCATGAATTGCTCGCAGTGTATTACTACCGCTATGAAGTGTCTGCTATGATTTGTCAGGACACCCTCCCTTACTATTGAATTTCCCCGTGACAATTTCTTTTCTAGCAGAATATTTAGTAGTGTAAGTTATACTTATATATGTGAGTTAGACTAATAATTAAATTGCTGATCATTCTAATAGTTGAATGTTTTTAATGTTTTTCTGGATGGGTCTGGGTCTCAAGCTCTGTTTACATGTGACCCATTTGACTATAATAGTATAACAATTAGGTAAACAATTTAATTATGGGTGGTTATGTAATAGAAAGTAAGTAGTAGATCTATTATTGGTTTGGCTTGGTAACATAATCAGTTGCTTATAGTTTTAAACTCTACCCTTCACAATAAGGCTACAGTTGCGGTGAGAATTAATCTAGAATATTTGTAAACAACTCATAATTATAAAGTCTAATGAATCGTGATGTGAATTTGGAACAGTCCTAATTTATTCATTGGAAATATCCATGAAAGATCATTATTTTATGCGCACTTATTTCAAATATACATCAGCTTAGCAGTCCCCATGGGTTACTAAACATATTACAAGATTGTTAATATTATGCGATGATATTATAAATACCTAACTTACATGACATTGTAATTTACAAACCATTCTTGTGACAACTTAAAGCACTGTTAATATTACTGTTAATATATTACAGTTTTATACGAGAATGTCGGACAACTTTATATTAATTGAATGTATTGACGTCAGCAGAATGTGTGTTCTGCTTAAAAAATATTTGTAAAACAATAAGTAAATATCTACATTAAGGATGAATAATATAAGTTATAGATAATTTGGCAGGCAATTTTTGGTGTTTGCGAAAGCAATACTAGTTTCTTAACATTTACACCGCTGTTCTGACTTCATGCTTCATACCTCTATCATCTGTAATAAATTATGACATTAAGTGAAAACGGGATACTTATAGATTACGAATATACGTTTACACAATTTATTTAACAAATTGTGTGTAAACACATTTGACAAATTGTTTGGTATTTACAATTTGAAGCATGTTTGCAAATAATACTGCAAAGTTCACACCCAATTTTGACGGACTGTATACTACACATTAAATACCGACATCCAATGCTTTTAGTTTTCAATACACACTTTACACACATCATAAACCATTGATGAACCCAACCATTATGTTTAGATACTACAAATATATTTGTTGCAGTTCCTTTCGTTGATCGAATTGTACCGTTTTTCGAAAAACTTTTTTTAATATGTATGCTTTCACGAGCAAAAATATCAAATGATATCCGATTATATTACATTATTTTATATAGTTCGTAAATGGAAATAATAAATTATGCAATATTTTCCCACTGTATAGTGCATGTGACTTCCCAATCAAACATTAAAAATATAAATAAATTGTCATAGTTTTCATTGCTTTTATTGTTAACGGAAAATTTAAAAAAATTAAAATTAGTAGAAAAAATTATGATTTTTTTTTGTAATATTTTTGTAGTGTACAATACATTGCCTAATTATTTTCGCCTGTCTTCAAACGGTTTGTAATAAATAAATAAAAATAGTAATAAGTACAATATTGCATGTAATCATGTAAGTTTGTTTAAAGATTGATTGGAGATAAGGGTAATGGAGGTAAATGTAATTTTCGCTGCTACTTTTCTGTAGATGAATTATTATTATTAAAACTTGGTCACATGAAGCATTTTCCTTAACACTATGGCTTCCCAAGGGAATTTAACTTAGTACTCTTTTCTTATCATTTGTGTTGGCCTTCAAAATGTGTTGATATTTTGATAATTTTTGATCCCTGGGAGCAAAAGTTTCAAGTAAATTTTATAATTTATACACGCACAAAATTTTATATTAGTTTGAAAGTATGTCCCACGTAAGTTTAAGCCTATTGGCATTAACATATATCTAGATCGTCTCGGCTAACAAATGTTGCATGGGCTTAATCCTTAATGCGTATCATTTAGAATGGTCGGTGGAAGTTTCTACACGACACTATTAGAATTCTTAAAGTAAAATCAAACTATATGTATAGACTGGGTAATATTTACCCCAAACGACTGAAACAGTACAAATGCATGTAACTAAATTTTTTTGTATTTACATTTATCCGAAGTATCGTTGCACATAATATTCATAAATATACACCCAAATTTTTCAGTAATGTGTAACACTAAGCATGAAAATTTGAATTTATGTAGTGTTATTATTTAGTTATTAGTTTGCAATCCAGAAGCTAAAAAATTCTGAGAAACTTAAAAATATAAATGTTTATGTACAAATAAATGTTCGTCACTCGTGTGATTCCCATTTTAACTTTTTCAAATATTATCTTATATACTGAGTTGAACTATTAGTTATATGAAACGGACGAATGTATTTACCTTGTAACGGTTGAAAAAGTGCAAATGCATTTTACCAAATGGTTTTGTATTTATATATAAGCACTTAATATTTGAAAGTATAAAGTACACCCAGTTTTTGGAGGAATGGATATTATACATCAAAATTTGGACTACCATTGTCATTAGTTTACCATCCACACGCTACAAAGTACTGAGAAATAGAACCATTGTTTTAACATAAAATAAAATTATCGTCGCTCGTTATTTTTCTATTTTGTCATTATCGTATATTTTGTCGATTCAGTTACAAATTTTTTCTCATAATATCACTTAAAATACAGGCAGTGCTGAACAAATTTCATTTAAAATTTATTTCAAGTAAAGAAGATGAAGTAAAATATGAATCAAATTTTGTCGTATTTTCCAAATTATATAATAAGTAAAAGTGTAACTTCCAATTAAAACCCAAAAACTTTAATAATTTGTCAACATTGTCACTGAATTAACTGTTTACAGAAAGTTACAAGCAAGATGAACATGAATTCTTCAAATTTGTGGACTCTTATTTTAATATTGTACAATGTATTGTCATATCATTCTCTGTTGTCATCAAAGTTTTTTGACATTTTACCAATGTTGGCTCACTGGGAACAGGAGTGTCAAGTAAATTTTATGTTTTACAGTCAAACACATGGAAAATATAATGAAAAATCAATGTTGGAATCATTGAGGGAAGTAGACGTTCCCTATACTTTCACACGAATTGATATTCTGGTAAATGGATTTACCAAAGAATATAGTAAACCATGCTCACCCTTCAATATTTTTAATAACCTAGAAAATTGCAAATATTTTCGCAATACTTGGCTGGAAAATAACATTTTACTCCCTCACATTTTTTCTGGTTTCACTTGCGTGGCTCATATTCTTGTCCACCTAAATGTCCAAAACAAAATTGAAGTGTGGTTCACAGAACATTTAGTCCAACATATTATTGTGCCTTCAAGTTTGGAAACATTTTACAGCCAATATGAAACTCAGTCGTCCACAATTCATGTTTTGTTAAAAAATAACTTGGAAGACGGTGAAAATATGCTTGCAGAAAGTAAATGGCTAAATACAAGTTTAGACTTTCTTGCTCATTTAACATCATATTATGTAGATTTCCGTAGCACGACCCTTGTATTGTTTTCAGTAAACCATTTTATTTATTTTGTAAATCACAACAACATTTCGGTTTATTTTCTTTCATGCAAAACTGAGCCAGGCCTCAACAATGATAAAATAACGTTTGTTCTACCTTATTTGGGGAATATTGATACTATAAATGGTAAAATATTTTATGGATCCATACAGAAGAAGATGCTTAAAAAAATGGCATTACAAATATTTTTAAAGTCACTTGGTAAAATCAAAAGCACGGGAAATTTTATTTGCAACAAGCAAAGTGGGGAATCAATATTTCTCAAAGTGCCGTCAGAACATGATGCTGCAACAAGTACCTTTCTGCTTATTTATAACGTGTTTAGAAATATTATAAACACATCTCATGAGATCTGTGCCAATGCTGTCGGTAAATATAATTTTCATTTGGAAACATTGTTTTCTACAAAATGGTACATTGTAGTAATTTTTAAAACTTTTCCTAATAGTATTGAGCATTTCAATAGTAAAGATATTGAGGATAATTCGATGGTAGTATTAAAATCTATCTCGATGACTTTTGTATCGTGTTCCTCGCTGAATGGTGACAGGACTTCTTTTAAGGCTTACATCGAACCGTTTCAATTATCCTTATGGATTGGGATTTTTGTAACATTTATTTGTATTACCGTTGCTTTGCACATTACCGTCTTCCTCAAGAAAAATTTGGGAAATTCACCTTTCATTTTAATTTGTTATGCTTATTTAATTGAGATCAGCTATTCCCTACCCAAACATTTATCACGCGTTTCTTGGCTCAGAATCATTCTGGGCACATTTCTATTGATGGGAATTGTTGTAACTAATTGTTACAAGGGAATTGTAATTGTAGATTTAACAAGTGAAAGGAAATTCATGAAAATAACTTCAATAAAAGATATGGCGGAATACAAGACGATGTCCACCGGCCCACCTTTTCCCAAGACTACCAATGCCTACTCTGAATTGGAACAAACCGTGTTTTTACATTATTATTGCTACAATAAATACATTTTAAACAGCACGGGTACGTTCAAGGAAAGGTTTTACCTAAAATTCATGGCTGTAGGTAAATGCTCTCAATATGAAAAATTATACTTTGCTGGCAAATTAGAAATTAATTCCACGCATCGAAATATTTTCGAACCATGTAACAAAATATCTAAGTGTAAATTAAGATACCGACTTTATTTTCCTTTCTTAAGATTCAGCAGTGACCGATTTTCACTTACTGAAGATGAGAATAATATTGTAGCTGCTAATCATCTTTTTCCGCCTGGATATCCGTTTGTGCCCCCACAAAAGTGGATTGCAGAATGTAATAATTCTGCATATTTCTATGAGAGTGGTAAGAAGCATTGGTTTTTGAATGCGTCGGAGTGGCACACGAATGGAAAACCAATAATCCCTAAACGAAAATTATATTTTGGATCCCCAGACCAGGCTTTTAAAGAAACCACATATGGCCTTATCATTTTATTTTATCATACTAGTAGAAACCAATTTCTTGAGAATTTTTACATTTCTCGTTTTCAAAACTTTTATCAGTCTGGAATTTTTAATATGTGGGAATCTTATTCCTCCAGAAGAAATTTTACAATTTGTAAATATTGCATGGAAGATCTACCCCGACCTTTGACATTATTCAATTCAAATATAATAACTATTTTCTACATTCTAATGACAGGTATATTCGTTTCATTTCTGGCATATCTTGCTGAACTGCTTGTGGCCATTTATAAATTAAGGTGGTTCATGTAGCCGTAAAATATGCAAAATCGTGTACAGGTAAACATACTCTAGTACCGTAACAACAGAAACACAGTTTCGGCTATACATAATAAGTAAGGCGTTCATTTTGCTTGCTGGACTAATGTATGTGCAATAAAATTCGCGTATCTACCCCCGCCCCGGTCGGTAATGATAAGTTAAATAATTCATTAATTGACTATATTTTCTATTTCTCTTTGAATAACGGTATTTTTAATGTGAAGCTGTACAGAATGTGATAGTGATGATTACCCTGTGTGGAATAGTGGGAATGTTGCTAATAAAAAATAAAATACAACATTACAAGTGTACACCATGTATTGTGTTAGATATATGTCGTAGTCCATTTGACCCAACACGCCATTTGTACCTAATGCGGTCAAATGGTCTCGTCCATTTTATTCCTGAATCAAATGGCCGCGTCCATTTGACCCTACACTTTAAACGCCATTTGACCCAAGTTTGTAGCAATATTAAATGCTTTCATACAACGTAATAATTGTTAGTCATTCCTTATTATTCCTTATTATTTTTACTGAAAGTAATTACCCATTATTAAATCAAATAATCATTCCATAACAGATATATTTTATTTAAAACTTTGCTTACAAATAATAAATAAACCATTTGCAACGGTAGAAAGAAGTGAAGAAGGAACAGTGATATTGAATTGAGAACTATGCCACGTTAACATTTACAATGTCATCAGTATGCCAACTGTGACACTGTTAGGGGCAGTGTAACTAACTGCGCTGACCACATGTATTAAAAAATATCAAATGCTATTTCTCGTAATATTAAAACTTTCTGCAAAATCAAAAAAAATTATGTTTTACAGATTTCACTGATAAAGATCTAATAAATCAGATTTCAAACATAAATGGAAGTCGCATAGTAGTAATTAGAATACAGTGTTTATTTGAGGCCGCAATTTAACACAGCAGTTATTTTGACAGGTCAAAGGTCATGAAGGAGTTAACCGTTTGACCCCATCTTCAAACTTAGCCTTACATGGATCATCTCTAGTAAGTTTACCAAATTTGGTCAAAATTTCTCAAACCGTTCTTGAGTTATCGTGTTGAAGGAACATTTTTTAACAGTTGGGGCTTGGCGGAATGTAAGCCGATAGCAGCGTCTGTAGCATAATATAGTATTGTGCCTGGTATCTAATATATTGAGGGTTGCAAAGTTAATTACTATTTTCAGTGATATATGTCGCAGAAAATCTATATAACCCCACATACGGGGGCCTATGGGGCAACATGGGGAGTTAATTCGGCCAGTACGGTACTTAATCAAATAATCATTCCATATCACATAATTTTTACTGAAAACTTTGTTTACAAATGATTAAAATTAAACCGCAGTCTTGTAATTATGTGCATTATAATAATCCGCATTCGGCTCAACAAAAATTTTGCAATGTATTCACGGAGATGCAATGAATTCACAGGAAATGAACTGAAAAATATAATTGCTCATGACTTTACTACAGTTGAACGAAATGATTCACTCTCGAACACGTCATCCTCAAACAAATGGACTAATCGAGAGTGCCAATATATTTCTCGAAAGAAGAATAGCGTCGAAAAAGAAGTTTTATTATAATGTACACATTGAGTGTGGTTTCATTTTTATAATTTATAAACAAATTTTTCAGTAACAATTAGGTATTATGGAATTAATTTTTGATTGAATAATTTGTAAACATTTTCAGTAAAAATAATAAGCAAATACTAAGAATTATAACGTTGTATGAAAGCGTGTAAGTTTGCTACAAACTTGGTACAAATGGCGTTTAATGTGTAGGGTCAATATGGACGCGTCCATTTGAACGCTGTCAAATGGACGCGACCATTTGACCGCATTAGGTACAATTGGCGTGTTGGGTCAAATGGACTACGACATATACACATTATTGTAATAATTTCATTTGACGCTTTAATATGACTACACATTATTGAAGGGGTAATATTTTAAAATCCGTCAAGATATTGTTGAATGTTATGTAAAAAGTAAAAGCATTACGAACGTGAATAAATACAACAACAGCCATGTAAAATATATACTATTGTTCTTCATAACCAAAAATGTATGATTTATATTGCATATGTGTAATGTATTAATGCAAGTAACAGTTGTTATAACAATCTCTCCGATCTCTCGACAATATTAACCATAAATAAATTAAATTCAGTATCAACACATTTTATCGACTGTAAGAATCCATCATTTTTTTATGTTACTGAAATAATTTTATATGAAAATGAATTGAACATTATAATATTTATTATACACTAGTAACTTTGCATTTTCAACGTTGTACCTGCCTAACAAAAACACAAAATAAGTTATAAAAATTAAAAAAAAATTATATCTACCTGTTTTTGCTTTGGGTATGCTCTAAAGAGTGATTTTTATAATTATTCTCTCTCATCTTTTGCACTCCTTCAAGAGCAAGCGCGCGCATTCGACTCGTGGTCGTGTTTCCACGAAGTCCTCGGAGACATCCACTTGTAAGTTTCGTTCCCGTGCCATTATACAGTTGCTCTGATATTCCTGAAAGGTAGGGGTTGATGTCATGATTTGGTAAATCATAGTACAAGTACACCCCGTAGCCCTCCTGAACTGTTCTTGTGGCCAAAGATTTAGCCGTATCAGCACTAGTTGAATCCACCCATACTGCCGCTGGAGCCAGTCGACTTTTAGCCAAGCCTGGAACTTTTGGTGGGTCGTAAGTATCATACATGGCGTTCCAACTATAGTCCAAAAAATCCCCAGCGTTCATTCTTTTGTATGAAAGACGACTTGAAGCCGGTCCATAAAAATAAAACGATATGATTTTATTCGGCATCAGATAACGGAGTTCTCGAAGCAGATAAATGAAGGATCCAGCATTTCGTGGCCCAGTACCATTACTCCCGTAGTCTGCATACTCATCGTCGAAATCAATCCCGTCAAGACCGTATTGTTCCACCACATCTTTTAATTCTTTAGCAAAATAATAGGCGTCACCTACACCCTTAAAATTACAGACACCAACTCCGTGGTGATTGCCCAAAATGGATAAAAGAACTTTGGTTCCTCTTGCTTGCAAAGGTCGTATGTAGGTGTCCACATCGTTGAGTACTCGCTGTACGTTTTCATTGTGATGTAGATATGCTCGTCGTTGACTCACATTAAAGTTAATATTCGAGGCAAAAATGATTGCGATATCAAACAGCGGTCCTCCCGAGTTAAGACTGTAACAATTAACGTTGTGGAAATTACTAAGGTTTACTTCAACGTACATCACACTGAGTGGGCCATTCTTCGGTTTACGGCCTACTTCTTTTTCAGCCATTTTCAATGCTACAAAAACGATAAAAGGGCTTTATATTTGGGCATACTTGTTGTTAAGGTTTAATTTTAAGAGAAATGGTAAAAATTAATTTGTATACGAAAATAACTTTTGGGAACTTCTATTTTCAAAAAAGACATTCCGATTCAATAAATATTTCGCGTTTGGATAATGACTTACCGTTTGGATACCTAACATTTAATGAAATGAAATACAAATTGAAATCACGTCAGAAAATATTAAGTGAATTTGAGCACTATTTACATGTATATGTATGGCTTATATATAACTCCTTTTATCAAAACTTTCAGACTCCAATTATCAAATCGCCAAATATCCTCATTCTTAAATGAATTAGCAAATAACCTCACTTTAACCATTCCATTATATTATGCAAAATTATTATGGCAAAGGCAAGCACCATTTTGCATAAATTATTGCCTTTGGAATTGTGGCCGTTTTTCAAGTTCTTTCAATAAATGTATCAATACGAAGGTATAGATAATGGTCAATACAGTTGGTCTAACATAAGTTTGATTAATTTATTAACTAACATTTTGAGTTTGTTTTAAACTTCGTTTAAAAAATGGACCAGGTCTTGTCGTTTAGTCTGTTTTACTGTGTTTTAGTTGCAAATACAAAATTAATTTTCATTGTAACAAAACTAATTTGGGCAACTGCTCGTTTTGAAAAAATTGAGTAAACTATTTATAATTAAATATGTTGCTAAATATATTTTATTAAAATATACTGGACTGAATTTTACTACATATTAATTATGGTGATTTTTTACATTCGTGGCGGAATAATGAAATCAATTTTCTGCATTGGGTTACGGGTTAGTTTTAAAAATGATTGAGTGTTTGCTTAGCTGAGCAGTTCAAAAAGCATTTTATTCGCTTACATATATCTAGTTACTTACGTCAAAGTATAAATTAAAAATGTATGGGTGAAATATTTACCTTTGGCTTCCAACGCAGTAGTGAATAATAAATTCACTGCAGAAACAAAATTGCAAATCTTAATTAATGATACAAAATTGAGAGCGATTACACTGCTTTTCCGTATTTGGAACATTTTTAATTGAGGAAATATATATATTGCTAGTTTGCGAGAGAGACTTAAAAAAATAAGTCCTAGACGTGCAAATGTTGTTCACCGGAATAAATAGCTGAGAATAATATAATTTTGGACATAATAGAGTCAGGTTACGAGGTACTGAGATACTTATGCGTAATTCTATTTTGGGTGAAGTTCACAAGTAACCACTGAAAGGACGTTGCACTCTGTAAGTCGTTATTCATAGTCCAAGTGAAAGTCCTTTAGTTTGTCAATAGCTAAAGGAATTTTGTTCCTTTGTCCGGTTGAGTGCTTATGTGCCTTTTCAATTTGAAATGCTCAATAAACAATGTACATAGCAATAAGGCTCCTAAGAATAGAATCTTCTTTCCAAAAAAATGTTTTTGAATCATTCAGTAAAACTATTTAATAAGACAAAATAATTCATTTCAAATGTACAAATTATTCAAATGAGTTAAACCCGTTAGATGATGTTGAAGGTCGCTTTTAAATGCGACGCTGAAGACACTGTAGGAACTTTTCGTTAAATAATTTTACCACGTAGTATTATAATTCACTGCAAAAAAGGACGGGTAATTTCGGTGAAGTACATCCGGTGAAAGAATGTAGTTCAAAATTTGTTTAACAACTGACTCTGGTCCTCTATTCAACAGAAGCTTTCTATCCTTAAATACATATTGAAATTTAGTGTTTTCTAAAATGACAACCTGATGTAAAAAAACGTAACATTATTTGCTCATATAATCATAAGCATTAACTTCCAGGTAATATGTAGCCGTCTTATTTCAGTTTTATTTCCAATTCATCAACCGAGAATGAAATAATTAAAAAATCAGAGTTGAATATGTACCCTATCGAATTCCAGACGGTTTCACACATATATAACCACGAACCTGAGAAAGGCGTAAAATTAACTCATATATTTAATATAGGTTGCTCGTGGGTTTATAAAATGTTACATAAAGCTACGTTTTGTTCTAGTTTTTGTAAAAATGTATTGCACATGTATCGTTGAATTTGAAATTTGGAACTTTACTAAAAACTCAGAATATTTAACAATCGGGTCAACCCTTTCATGATATTTTCCAAGAAGTATTGTGCTAACACCGCATTTAATATTCAATGTTAGCATTGTCCTGTACTACAACACCATAAAACAACATTTGCTAAATGAATTAGCTGATTATTGTAAGATACTCTATATTGTTTATATGTAATGTGAATACTTCTTGATTATGTTTGCGTCTTCAGAATGTGTGTTTTGCTTAAATAATGTTTATAAAGTAATCATTTAATGTGTACATGTCGGAAGAACAATACAATCTATAGAAAACTTGGTAAACAATATTTAATATTTGCGAAAGTAATACTAGTTTAATGCATTAACAGATTGTTTTCTGTTTTAGCTCAACAAGTTTTTATGTTCTGTTTGAAGGAATGTTCTTTCAGGCTCAAAAATTAATCATGGGTACACGTTTGTCTATATAGACGGCCTTCTTTGAACGGAGGTAGTAAAAGGTTTGGAACAAGCATGTAAGAAACAATATTGTATCAGTATTATGCGATATATCTGTAATTAAAAGAATGTTTCGTATTGATGCACTGAAATCCTAAAATATATTTACATTTTCAATCAGCATTGATGAAAATAGAAAAATTTATTTCTTGTGATTAATGCCAGAATTGCCTGGTTACAAACGACCGATAGATGGAAATTAAGCTAAAATAATTTACATATAAGGTTTATATGCTGAAAACCTATATAATGATACATGGAAGTCAACAACTACTCATACAATTTTTACGTAATAAATATTCGTCAAAGGGAAAGTTAACCATCCGATGTAACCTTGAAATTGGAAATATATTCGCCAATAATTTGTTGTCGTAAATACGTCGGCTTGTTCCAAAAATACCTCGAAGCAAATGTTTGTTGACAGTAGGAAAGTGCCTTTGAAATAAATATCAACTGATGGCGTACTTTTCGTCCTTCAATATGAAACACAGAAGGGGCGGGTTGAGAATATTTATTCGTCAATACAAAAAAGAACTAATATTTATTCAAAAGTACGTAGATGTAGGATATATGATAAATACAACAGAAATACTTTTGAAGCAATACATAGTATTTCAATTAACTGATTGTTTTATATAAGTAAACGATGCAATATGTAGAAATAAATACCACATTTTCAAACCCAATGTTCCTTTATGATTAGGGACACCATTAGTGGATGGAGATTTCTATTGCAAGAACAGTGGCCTCCAAGCTTGAGCCACGATTAATTGTTTCTGAGAAATATATATTTTTTTTGCAATTTGGAATCTATAATACGAAAATGGTTGTATTGTTGCTATAGTTTGAAAGAACTTTGAGTGTTATCTAATTATTCTACTGTTCAATCTTTTTATAATATATTGGGATATTATGGTAACATTTTGGAATAAATCCTCAGGGACTGTCACTTTCGACTGTCTGGTGCTATCAAATAAGTCATAAAGTGATTAATTAAAATATATGTATTAGTATCATTCTTTACCTAAATTTTAATTTTGAAAGCAGAGAAGTTTTCAAATTAAATATTATGTTGGTGTATTTTTACTGAATGTCAAGATTGCAAAAATTTTGACGGTAATTTTAGTTTTTTTACTCATGCGGATTTTCTGAAACAAAATTGCAGGACGTCTTTTTTCTATTTCCACTGTAACAGAAAAATATTCCAATTCACGTTCAAGTGACGAAGGACTCAGTCACTTTGCTATGTGAACCGTTTCAAGCATTTCAACTTTGTTAGCATCTATATGACTCCACTGACTTCATTTAATAGAAAAACTTAAATTGTCGTTTCTCGTTATGCTGAAAGTTTCGCGGTTTCCAAATTCAAAATTAACATAAACGGAAGTAGAATGCATTGTTTATGTTCAGCTGCATTATCTTTGTAGCCACAGTCAGAGGTCAGAGGTCATGAAGTAGTTCACCGATTCACTCTATTGTTGAATTTACTGTGAGCCCCTTTAGGTCCTCACTCGTCAATGTATCCAATTATATAAAATTAACTCAAACTGTTCTTTAGCTATGCGGGTAAAGGAATGACGGCTTCGGTTTTAACAAAAAGTTTCATCGTTACTTAATCAATCTATGTTGGCTTTATTAATATCATTTGCCATGTATACTATAATCTTTAAAGCAAACAAATTTTTGAGTTTCAAATGTTCTATTTATTTGGTATATATTTATTTGACATAAGGGTTGCGTCTGAACATGTAGGTTTAAAGAAAACGCATTTCTAACATTTTTAACGGGAAACTATTACTCCAAATGAAAGCTTTTGAGGAGAGCAAATAAAACGCCGTTTTTTCGTATATGTGGCAAAAATTTATCAGCTTGTCAAAAGTAAAAACAATTGGACATGCACAACACCACTACAATTAGATTAGCAATTTTGATCCCATTTAAAACTTTTCTGCTAAACAGTACTAGCTATAAAATGTGTTTACAACTTACAACCAGTCTGAAAATCTGGACCCAAAACTCGCTATATGACAATATGTCCCTTTAACATTTAAGCAAAATGGTAACTAAATCTTCACTTCTTATATTTTCAAAGGTTGTACGTTGGGGAAATTTTTTGGGTGGGATTCCCTTGAAATGGAACTGTGATAATAAAAACGGGGAATTTCTTCACATTGACACATCCAAATTGGGACGGATAAAATGGTGGGCTTTTGTGACGACTTTTCATTTGCAAATGTTATACTTGGGTGCCAGGGCAATTCACACTACGTTGACTATGACTGGAGATATCAACTTGGCTTGCAAAACGTATGTGAATATATCAGCCGCATGTGTAATAATGGTCTTAATTTACACCATAATATTCAACGTAAACAAAATGGTCTTTCTATTCAACAGCGCTATCCGCACTGCAACTTATTTGCGAAGTAAGAGTAACGTTTTTCTATCATATTGTAAAATCGTTTTAAAATAAATAGTTTCCGTTAGTTACACATGTTTGTATTGATTTTAGAAATGTATATCACATCCGAATATAAAGAGAAGATTGGAAATAGTGAAACATTTCTGATTCTGCTTTTCGTGGGATTGAACATCTGTGCTGCAATTATTGGCTCCGGGGTATTGATGCTTCCAGACGACCATTACTTTGTGACTTCATTGTTGCCGATGGAGGATCAAAAATGCACCAAAATTTGGCCTCTGGCTTTGATTTACATTCATTGTTCATTCGCCCTTTGCTCAACAGTGAATTTTCTTTTAGCCGGTGCGATTCTAGTTGGCTTTAACGGACCACTTTTTCTGCATGAAATCAGGTAAAGTAAAAGTATGGTCAATAATTAATTGTGAGCATGTAAGACGTTGAGCCTATAAAACCAATGGCAGGTCCGTCCAACCTAATAAAAGTGTCACCTCATTTGACATCTTTTATATTCCCTCTTGATTGTAGATCTTCAGTTAATTGATAACGATTAGTATGTGGTTTCATGCAATTAAGGGCGTATCCAGGATTTCTGTTTGGAGGGGACAGTACTTAATAAATTGGCATTTAGTGGGGGCACCAATCTATAAAACACCGAAAAAAGGAGTTATTTGCAATTTTGCAGCCTCCGGCAGCATATAACCCTTTTTCCGTAATTTGGCGGGAACGCGATTATCTGTGCCTCCTTTCTCGGTACATCATTGGGTCTCATCACACGTTGTACTATTTTCAGTTTTGGCAAGCTTGACTACAAATCATATCCTGAAATCAGAAAATTGAAATCCATCATGCTGGTAAAAAATTCTATTACCGTTGTTGTACAAATGTTCAACGACATATTTGCGAACACAATATTGTTGGAACAAAATATTATCAAAAGAACTGTATACATTGCAAATTTTCTACTGATGACGCAAAGCAAACATTTGAGTTTGGTGTCAACATTAATGTTGATTGTCATTTCACTGGGTTGTACCACTGGATGGTTGATGACCCTTGCAGTAGGCTCAATCATGTATGAAACATCCTCGGATTGTCTGAAGTCCTGGAGATATTCAAATGGGCCGAAGTTCAACAGAAAAGAGCGCCAAATATTTTCGAAAATTAGAAGGGCATCTCTGCCTGTGAAATTCAGAATAGGCAACTACTCATATATATACAAAGCGAAAATTGCTAGGTTCTTTTATTCTCTGTGTAAGGGCACTCTAGAGACGGTGCTCACTTTTGGATAGATTTAAACAAAGAAAAAAATTGCACTCAACGGCAGTAAAACTTAAAATTTAGGTTTCAATATTTACACATTGCATACACTATTCATCCCAGCATCATTTTCATTTCAATTTCAATTCATGTTCAATTTGCTCTGCTATATGTAAAGATATCCCGCTCGATTCCTCTTCATGAAAACTTCATGAACCATAAAATTAAAAGCATCTCAACTTTTCTGACAGCTAATTTTTAAGTGAACTTTAAATAACTGATAACTTATAAATAAACTTAAAATAACTGATAACTTATAAATAAACTTTATAACTGTGAATTTATAAATAATTTTTAAATAGCTTATAACATATACATAAACAGCTGATAACCTATATATATATAAATATCTGATAACCTATATATAAATATCTGATAACTTATATATAAATAGCTGATAACCTTTATATAAATAGCTGATAGCCTATATATATATATGTATATACTTTGAATAAGAGAGAGTGTCATTTGACACGATATATATGCATTTTTTTAAACAACAAGTAAATTCGCGAAAATGACGTTTCGAAGTGGAATGAGCTCATACTCACATCTTAGCATATACTTAACTCAGTATCGGAAAAATACAAAATAAAATTTTGATTAACCCCTTGAGGGGGAAGGGGTGGATTTGTGTATGTTGCGGTAAATGTTGGAAAAATTCGAATTTCCCTTCAAATTTGTTGGAACTATTTTTAAAAAGTGCCCAATTATGTAGACTACAACGTCAAAATATTCCGAATTTTTTTCCCGCAATTTTACTATTTCAAAACAATGTTTGAAATTTTAAAACTATGTTTTTATGAGTAAAAATCCATTATTTTGAAAAACTAACTACACCGGCAAAAATAGCATGTAAAATACCGTCTTAGTGCTGTATTATATATTTTTGACCTTTTTACTCATAAAAACATACTTTTAAAATTTCAAAATTTTTTTTTAAATAGTAAAATTGAGAGAAAAAAATTCGGACTATTTTGACGTTGTAGTCTACATAATTCGGCACTTTTTAAAAAAAGTTTTAACAAATTTGGTGGGAAATTCGAATTTTCCCAACATTTACCGCAAAATCCACAAATCCACCCCTTCCCCTTCAAAGGGTTAATCAAAAATTAAATTTATATTTTTCTGATACTGAGTTAAGTATATGCTACGAGGTGGGTATGAACTCATTCAATTTTGAAACATTATTTTCGCGAATTTACTTGTTGTTTAAAAAATGCTCATATATAAACACTATTAAAATGTGCCATGCAAAATATTCAAAAAGTTAGCTATTTAAAATTAATTAAATTTTGAGTGTAAAATGAAAGTGAGTATGTGAAATATTGCAGGTTTATTTCAGCACTATCAGCACACACATTACTGTAACTGACAAATACATTTTAAATAACTGGTAACGTAAAAATGCAATTTGAATGAATGATTTATATATTAATCGTCTTATGTATTAATATGGAAAATTAGTTGTAAGTCAAATCGAAATCACAAAATGGAACGTGTCAAACAATGTTTTTCATAATTGCAATTTATTCTTAAAATTAAAATTGTATCAGATTTGGAATAAAAGTATATATTTTACATTTTGAGTTTGAGTTAGTGCTTTGATTTTCTTCATCCACCAACACTTGATGAAAAATTCAGATTTAATTCACAACTCGTTTCATTTCCCGATCATCGGCATCCATCCATCAAATGTTTAAACATTTGTCAATATTCAGTTCATTCGTTAGAACTTCTACTAATAATAACGTTTCTTCGGTGGAAGAAATTAGTTTTGATCTTCCAATAGAAGCTCGATGTGTGTCGTATCATAAAAACTCTCAGAAATAACACTTTTCTCATGGATAAAACATGGATGCTGACTTATTCGATGTAGAAATTTTATTCAAATTGCATGCCTCACAATCACAAACCCACTCCAGCCATTTTTAATCAAAACTTGCTGGTTGGCAAAGCTGAATAAGGCAAGTGATACTATTTGGGTGCTTTTATTATTTAAGTTGTGGAAAGTGATCAACTATAATAATTTATTGCATACTTTTATTCGCGTACATTTTATTAGGCTGGATAATGAAACTCTGCAACAACTTTCATAATACAAGTAAGATAAATAATTGTCTCACGATATTTCTCTAGTCAATAGTCAAAAAAGCATTCATATTTCAAAATCTCTTTTAAACATAAATCCGTAGAAGGAAAAATAAGGTAAGAGCAAGTGCGTTCTGGTCCCCTATTCAACAGAGCTTTCTATACTAAAACAATGAAAATTAGTTTGTCTTCTAAAATGACCACCTGATTTCAAAAAAACTTTCAAATTGTTTGCTTACATATAATCATTATCATTAACCTCCAGGTAATATTATGTAGTCGTTTTACTACGAACCTGAGAAAGGCGTAAAAATTACTCATATTTTATTTTATTTTGATTTGATTGATAACCAGGGCTAGGATAGGTAGGACATTGTCATATTTGTAGTGGTAAAAGTTACTGACTTGAGACCTCCGGATATATCCGTTTCACGACCTTACCAGCTTATATGCAAAAGTTATTAAATCCTAAAATGTCATATTTTGCATTTAAAGTCATATCTGTCAT
>JABASD010003906.1:0-17657 GCA_019776165.1 Pogonognathellus flavescens | reverse complement strand
CTTCAATTTTCATGCATTTTTAAATGACTTATGGCTGAGCTAATTGAGTAGGAAATCCCAGCTATAGCGAAATGCAAAACTCATCCTTAAGTATTTGAATTTTCTGTTGTTTTTATTTTAATTCATTGCAATTTCACGTAAATCGCTGCCCTATCTGTGCGCAGTACTAAGCGAACTATAAACGTGGACCTAATTTCGCATTTGTTACTATTCATATCCTATCTTCCTATCCTATTTGTTCGTCTCATGTATGTTAATAAGTATTCTAAGATGCCTAAATGCTAATGGGCTGTCTGTGTGTCAGTCTACATGATAACTAACGATAAGAAAGTTTGAGATAATAATGGCTTCAATCTAACTTGATGTCGCCAAAGAGAGTACTAAGGACGTTTGTTAATAAGGGGACTGTAAGCAATCAACCGAGGCACGCATGCATATAAATGACTTATTTGCGACCTGGGTCACCCAAATATATGAAGCCCCCCATTACCAAATCTATTTGTAAATACACCCTTGGCTGCATTATGATGTGACAGTGTCAGAGATCATGAAAGAGTTGACTGATTGACCTCATCTTTAAACTTAGCCTTCGCTTTCCAATGGAGTACATTTCTTAAGATGCTGATTGTTATCCATTTGCAAATGGTTTTTTATTATCATCAATCTGATTGCAAGTTATTATGTGTATACTACAATCTTGTATGCAAATGCACATGGAAAAACACCTGGTACTCCCTTGGGATAAATATTTTAAGTAATAAAAAATTGAAGGAATAATTTGGAAGAATAATTATCATTAAATTAATTTGTTATATTGTAGAAATAAAAATATTGTCAATATCAATGGTAATACATCACACGTAACAGTCAGAGTCAGAGTCTGATTCAGACTTCTTTATTGTAAAATTATTCGGATTGGATATCGTAGTATAGAAGATATGTTGCTAGAGAATGTGTTGTGTGAGTTTATGTGCATGAAATCTACTTTTGTACTTTCATATTTCACGTTAATATGCACAAACTCTACATGGACAGAAATCACATTTCACATAATCTACAGATGCTGCCTAAAAACAAAGCCGAATCGACAATACACAACACGAAACCGACAACACATAAAAGCTTCAGCGAAGCCATTTCCCGTAATTATAATGCAGGTAACGTTAACTGCAGCCCATGCAGTACACTGCTGGTTAACGTTCTTGTAATTCAATCTATTTGCCATATACATCGCTCTACTAATTCTATAAACACAGTGCAATTTCACATTTCAAATATGTAAGTAAACGACGAAATATTATTGTAATAAAAAATAATAGTCGTAATATTATATATGTAGCATGATTGAGAGAAAGAAGAAGTTTATAAAGAAAGAAAGTTAAAAAGGTTATCCTTTCTGTTCGTATAAAGTAGAAAGAACAGAAAAATGCACCAATGCATTAAAAGAAGGCGTACCCCACGAAATGCCACGGTTTCGATCCAAGTCTTCGTTTAGCAACTTTTCCAGCTTCTCGGGGAAATGTCGTTTGAGACACCAAATTAGACCGATGACTCCGAGGACTACAGTCACTGTGATGAGACCAAGCCAGAAAGGTTCCTGTAGCATTCGCTGCGATAAAGGTTTGTAAGGAATGTGAAGCATACGGGCTTCACATTGTGGACCTGTCATAAACAAAAATCTCTTTTAGTACCGCCTCTGAATGCAAATATAATTCGTCGATGGTAATAATATGCAGCTACCTATATTCTTTCAAGAGACCGGTTTTATGACAACATTGGACGCTTTATGATTTCCAATTATAACTACTGAGCCTCCATACCTGTGCTTAATCTGACCTAATTAACTTAAAGAGACCTTTGAGAAATATAATAAGTCTTATCAGCTTAAGTGTTATGGCAAGAGCGAATGGCCCCAATGGGAACAAATGGCAATAAACTTGTAAGAATATTCAAAATGATAGGCTTATTTACTGCACTCCAGGAAAACTTTGCATCACACTTTCTCTGACATCGATTGATTTTTATTGCATTTGCGAAAAGATAAGGAAATAATAGAGCAATTTGCACTACTTCAACCGGTACCGTAACAAAAACATTCTTCCCTTTGTTTTTGCCCGAGTCAAACATCTAGAGTTTCTGTAATCGATAGCATTAAGTTTATGCATGTGTATATATAACATGGCTTTAACAAACATACTTTACACACTTCGCTATACGAAATATAACATGAACTTGCATGGGTTATGCTAAAAACTCTGTATTTACTTTCCTTCAATAGTAATTGCATTGCAAAATAAGTGACATTCATATTTACTTTGTTTTTGTACTGCCTTTTCCCTTCCAATGTAACTCCACGTTCAAAACAAATTTAAAAACTTATCCAACATTTTAAGACAGGGAAATAATAAATAGAAACATGTTATTCAGTCTTGCATGTATTCACTCGCTCAGATTGTTAGTGTCTTCTGTCTTGTACTTATCGTATCGTATGATCGTAAGCACATAGTATAAGTACATACACACATTTTTCGATGGATCGAAAAACAATTTGAGCAAAGTAAACAAAGGAGAAGAAAGGTTGTAGCACTTACAGTAAGGATCAATATACTGTACGATAGTAAAACAACAGATTGACTAAACGTATAGCGATACCTATATATTATACCTATAGAGCTATATATGTATAGCTACTAGCTATAAATCGGAAAACATTTCACCTACAACAGACAGCACATAATGGTACAATTCTTATCTGAATACGACGACAGTGAAAGACCCGGAATAAGGAAGAAATTATTTGAGAATGATGGATTGTTCCAGCACCACACTTAGGCTCAGCGACTACACACACAAATCACACAATATGGATTTTCCATGTCGCGACTTGTACGGAAGCAAAAACACGAAGAACAAACTCTTTTCCTTGCTGTAGACTCTCTTAGGTATGTCTCACGTCACAAGCGTGAAAGTAATAAAAGTAAAAGCGGCAGAGTAAAAGCTTCCTACATCACAAGCACAATACAATTCATTGGAAAAGCTTTTAAAGAAGCCTTTCAAAGAGATATTCTAAGACTCGCTCTGTAAGTGTAGGTTTTCGACTTCTAATCAGGTATAGGTATTTATTATAATCGTCCAATGATTAGTAAACTAATGAAAGAATGAAAATGAGTTTTTGAACTTAACTTTCATCTTGCCTTATACTTCATTTTTCATAGACGGGAAAACTTATGTTCATCAGTTTTCTTAACAATAAATATATCTTAGCTTATAGTAGCTTTTCCTTACGAACCTTCCCACCATGCATGGCAAATGCATTGATACGATGTCTTGTTGACTTCCTGACAGTCTCCATGTCCACCGCAGGGAGTTTCATCGCATGGCTTCCTTCTTCGATCACAACGGTCTCCCCCATAACCCAACTGGCACTTGCAACGGAATGACTTTTCTTCAATTATACACTCGCCAAATAAACATGGATTAAGATCACAGAGGCTCATCCCACAAAATGGACCTTTGCAATGTCAAAACGAATTAAGTAAATGATCATAATATGAAGCCTTATCTTTGAAATAATATTGGAAAACTTTTGCTATGTAATTGTGGAGTTCGTGAATAAATTAGATCAGGCATACCTGTAAATGGTGGTGGACATCGACAAATGTGTGTGTTTCTATCTGTGACACATGTGCCGCCATTTGTACACGGATTGGGTGAACACGCATTCAGCAGTAAAAGGCTGTCTCCTCCAGCTATAACCTTAGCACGAAAGTTTTCATCTGCAAACATTACAAAATATTGTTTATGTAAGTTGTTCATCTGATAAGACACTAGAAAGAAACCTGGTATAGATTATGGAATACTTTACAGTTTTCTACACACATCCTTGTACATATTGCTATTACAATATAATACTTCTTTGATTCTTTGTTAGTTTAATTTATACGCACATTTGGTCTGAGCTTATTTAATCTAGACTTTGCATAAACAAATTGGTACTATTCAGGACGCATCAATTATCCTAACTGCAGTACCATAGTTTGTCGGTAATACGGTTTTTGGTTCTTGCTTTCGTTTACTTTACATTTTAGTGTTCCGCTTTACGATAAAGACACTTAGAATACAAACACGATAATAGGTTCGTTATTTCAAACGCTTCGATAAAATCAGACTGTTCAGTTTTCGTATAAATAGTAGGTATATAGGAAGTAGTAATTAAATCTTTCCAATGCCAAATCAGTCAATTGCCAACTGCGAGTTAAGTATTCTACGTCGCATTTGCCAAATACTTATAATTCTAAAAGAACAAAGCCTACACAAAAATTCCATATAATATATCATGAATAATTTCCCTGGAACGGATGAATAGTAATAGGAGATCGTAATGAAGATGAAAGAATACATACCTAAAGTCGTTATGATTTCAGCGTTCCATTTATTCCCTCGATATCCTGCAGCGTACACTTGCTTAATATCAAGTCGATTAAATGTCGAGTGATATAAAATTGCTGAGTCGATTCCAGACATACTTTCCATTTTATTTCCGAGTGCTTTTGCCTCTTTTGTTTCAGTGTCAGACTCAAAGTCAGAATCGAAATTGTTTTCGACACTGTTGGTGTCGAATTGGTTTAAAAGTTGAGTAGCAGAAGGTTGGCATATAATCCATACACTTCCATTATTACCTACATAAGGATCTCGAATTTCCAGGAAAGATTTTGCTTTTTTTTGACAATTGGGATAAGTATTTCCAGTGACTCTAAAGGATAGAACGTAATTAGGCGGGGACTGAAAAGCTACAGTTAAGTTGGTCCAATAGGGAGGGCTCAACGGATAATTTAGTGATGTAAGAGACAAAGATGTATTCGGCTGTGTCGCAATAGACAAAGTCTCTCGAAGAGCAGTTGGAATCGCCTTAAATCTTCCAAGAAATCCTCGTCCTGTTTTTCCTTCAGGAGAAAATACGCGAATCCTGATCTTTTCCCGAAGAGAAACAAACGATGTATGAAATGGACTGGAGCTGAGATTTCCACATATTCTGATTTCATTAGGATTTGTCGTGACGGGATTCGACCCTGTGGGTGAGATTACGTCAGTGGTTACACCTCCGTCTAAGTCGATGACAACGTGATCTTGCTTGTCACAATCCATTTTGGGATTCGAACGGCCTAGTTCAAAAATTTGGAAACTAAGCCAAATTCTTTGTCCCGCTGTAAAATTAACAAAACAAACATCATTGCAACTCTTCAAATTCAAATTATTAGCTGACAGTAGCAGTAAATTGCTACGCTGCAACGAACTGAATATTGCATCCAATAGAACGATGTGTTTTTTACGACGAATATGTATAACTATTTGCAGGATACTATGAGTCTGACGGTTACCGTTTTAGCCCACACCCATGAAACTTTAACTTTCTCAGATAATTACATAAGATATATGTGTTTGCATGTAACGCACAGAATGTATCATTTACTCTTAAGGTAGCAGAATTTTGACATCTTTTTGGCATGATACATTTTGCAATAGCAGAGCATATTTCTACCAATTACATATTACAGATTTAGCAAATTAACAATACATGTTCTTATGAGTTTTATCTTTTCATATTTTAAATTCAGTTTCAAAGTATGATAATCCAGTGGTGAAGTAAAAATCGATTAAATTCTCGTGCCATTTATCTTGATTGCATTATATAATTTATTTACTTTTAGGAGTAGGAGGGGAATAGAACAACTACACTTACGAAATGGAAGTGCAGCGGTATAGTTTAGGTATTTATTAGCAAAATATTAACGTCAACTATAGCTGGGAATATTCCACACTACACAACAGTTGGTTGTTAAAGTTGTTAGGTATGCTCTCTTTAAAATGTAATTTATCAATTTAGAAATTTCTTTAGAGTATGTAGCACAAACAAACATTCATCTTCTCTAAAATAAAAAACGTGTCATACCGCTAGACTGCATGTTCCAAAATCTAATTTATAACACAAATAACAGGCTTACTACAAGAAGCAATTCATCAGGATTTACTCTTATACAGTAAAAGACACCTTCTTGCCTTACACAAAAAGAGCTTTGCACATCATACTTTCTCCAATTATTAGAAGGGGCACTTGAACCATAGCTGCTAGGCGGTACTTGCTATACCTCTCAAACTACCCATAACTTTTATGCAATCTAAAGTAGATTCATCTATGGCTACAAATCAACATTTGCTCGAATCCTGAAAGATGTTTGAGAACGTAAACTTCGACAAAAGAGGCTTGCTAACAAACAATTAACTTAAAAAAGCTAGCTTGTCATTGTAATCAAATCGTACATTCAAAAAACTTCATGAAAGTATTTCTTTATGTCATTTTTGTAAACATCCTGTTAAATTGATGCCTCTCATCCATGTATTGTTTATATGCGCTGCAACATGAGACGTGTAGGCAAAAACGAAGATAATGCGCAGTAAAATAGCTTTTTTTTCTTAGAATTCTTTTCAGCCCAAGGTACACAAAATACCGTTTTTTAAGTGAGAAGTACTACAGTATTATACAAACAGTATTATATGCCAAATCCAAGAAACAAGCCTAGTGTAATTCTTAGATTCAATACAGCGATTCAGCACGGCATAATAGCACACCTAGGTACCAGGATATGCTTTCCCCGTTTTGATATGCGGCTATGTTATGGGGTAGACTCACTGTAGACTTTATATGTTAGTATATATAATAGATAGTAGATACAAATTAAAACAGCTACAGCACAATACGTTTATAACTTTTTTTAAAGTATTTTGCATCGGAGATATGATAAAGAATAAAATAGACTACCTAAATGCAAGTATGTATGTAACTGTATTATGTTGCAATACTATATATTATGTCGCTAACATATACGTATACGTACATAGTCTACATAGCCTATATTTCGTTCGGGGAATACAATATTAGCATTTCTGAAATAAATATTTTCTGAGAAAGAAAAATATGTATAAGAGAACTTACCCGGAGCTACAATGGTGTAGACACAGTCAATTCTGGGCAAATTGAAATGGGGAAAGTTAGGTGTATGAACAGTCGCATCATGAAGAGAGAAGCCATCTCCAATTCCTGTGAGAATAGTTTTTCCAGCCATGCAACCTTTGACGTCAACAGCTGTCCATTGTATTTCGAATCCGGTCCTTGTTTCAGAGAAGTCTGTGTGAAAGAGGATGTTGACTTCGTTCGATGATGAGACATAGTCAAGCCTGTCAACCATAAATATACAAATCTCAATTTTTAATGACACAAGAAAGCTACATGCTACACAGTATGTAAATATCTCGCCAAAAATAGTCTAACAAATGTTGAGTTGAGTCTATTCATAAATATCTTAAAAGCGGTTCTTTGTTTGACACTTGGACAGTAAGTAAATATCAATTTCCCCAGGTATTTACTATACACCTAACACCAACACAAAAACAATATATTTTTGTGACATTTTTAAAATCTGCTACTGCAAACGACAGATTTACATAATGCAAAAAATCTGTCTGAAAGCTTTTTCAAAATTCATTCATTTTATCCAACACTTTCATTTACATTAGTTATGTTCTTGTGTGTCCGGCTTACAAGTTAGTGAAGTAAGTGAAGCGCTGATTTACTTTATTGCACCTAACTATAATTAATTTAAATGTAGAGTCTGAGACAATTGTGTTTTTAATTTGAGACAATCAGTAATAATAATACATTATGTACTTTGCGCTGCGAAGAGGTTCTAATTACTAAATATAATACATACACTAGATACCAGATATAATATTATGTGCAGCACTTGTAGGGAAATCAAGTATAGTATAAAATACATCAATTGCTATAAAATGCACATTTAATTCGGTGCATTCACAGTCTAAACACCTTTATTAGAAAGTCCCGTTTTCCGTTCTCGTTTCATTTCCAAAATTATAAATTCGTGTAGGAGGGAGTTTGCAGATCCGGGGATAAAAGTTTTTCTTCATTCATTTGAAAGTTTTCATTTCATTACAATATTCCATATTACAGCATGACTATGACCATGAAGGCTGCTGCATTCGTAGCTACACCATCTATTTTCCTATGAGATTCATCAGCTCCAGGAATTTTGCAAAGTCTGGCTAACAATGCATAAACTGAGGGATGTACTACATCATTGTCAAGTATTCTGCACTCAAGGTTTGATTAAAGACAACTCAGAATGTAACAATGCCATATGCTTAGTATATTCATATAAGTAAAAGGATTGTTGTACCAATCTGACGAGTAAATCTTCGTCACATATACAATTGCTTTCCACTTTGCATTTCGTCCAGTGAGACACATAATATCAATAATATGTAGTATGTAGGTAGATTAATGATAGAAGACAAAGGTCTGCTGTCCTTGATTTAAATTTAACTGTAGTGTTGGAGTTGTCATTCACATAAACATGTTTTTCAAATTAGTAGCTAGCTAAAAGTTTCAGAAATCATTCCTAGAATCTACTATTGGAAGTAATTGGTGAACTGCTGCACACAGGGTGATAAGAAATAAGAAGTGTGAATTGTTCGTCGATTTTTCTTGCAAGTACGCTCAACATTCAACACACTATTTAGTCTAATCTATATAATGTAAATAGTGCCAGCGAATAAGTTGCCTTCGATTTAGAAGGGGTTTATTTTACAATTTCATTTAAACATTGACGTATCCAGAGGGGTCGAAATATCGCTCCCATTCCTCAAAAATTTTAAGCAATGACTAGAATATTATATGTGCTTTCTTTTCTACAGTATGTAGTGTTTAAAAAATCAGACTGCAACCCCCTCACATAATTTTTTGGATACGCCTTTGCAATTTAGGTTAGAAGCATGTATAGTTTAAAGTAAAGCACATGGCTGCGCTCGTGTAGCTTGTCTGGTGTTCATCATTTACGAAAACAAAAGGTATTTGTATTCCTTCATTATATAAAATTCATGAACACTTTCCTTTATTTATTTAAACAGACCTTCTTTTTACATATCCTATTGTTAGCTAGTACCTTATGTGTAGGATCCTAAATTACATACATATGTGTTGGCTTAGGATGAGCCTTTTCGATTTAAGGATGTCTAAACTGTATATAGTGACATTCAAGTGAATACAAAAATGCAGCAGGTGAAATAAAGTAGGTCACAATGTCACACGGCATAGTCACATTGCTAAGCGTCTGTTACACACAATTTATTATCATCTATTTTCATCTGCTCTGTGACGCACGAGACGAATTTCAGAAAAAAGTTTGCCATAAGATGTGGTGAATAACAGGCACGATATTTTAGAAATTCAGGAAATGTTATAGAGTTCAGCTTCAGCAGCGACTTTAAATGTCATTATAGTATTTAAAAGTGTTTGCAGGTATAGGTGTAGGGTTATCACAATCACAAATATAACCACGCGGATAGGTGTACATCATAGGAAGATTTTATTGTATACTATATTTCTTATGAGGTCCACGTAGACGAAGAATGTAAGCACATATTTATATTGATATATACAATCGTCGTTATTTAATAGTTATTTCTCCGAATTTCATTTCATACAGGCTATTCATAAAGGCTTTCCTTGAATTTTTCGTCTCATTTTCATCGACTTTGATGAATTTTATGTTTCACACTTCCAACTTTTTATGCTTACCTGAAAGGTGACTTTATTCTAAGCTTGAATAACGCCGAAGGGCGTAGCAATTAAATTAATGGCAACAGTGCTTACTAACATTGGTAATTATTATTGAAAAAATGTTTAAGTAAAAACTTCGATAAATACATACTTATATACAGAGCTATGAATTACCCACCACGGTTTGGTTTGTGTGTGGTGCATTTCATTCCCAGTTACATAACAAGTTTGAGATGTATTAAAATGGGCTGTGGTACTATTAACACCCCAATAGTCTAATCGATTTTTAGCGAAGAAACAGGAAGATGATGGATTGACTAATTAAAATAAATGACGTTGCTTTCATGGTTTTTTGGAATGTGAGTAGTGATGGAGTAGGAGAAAGTATAGTAAACTTTCTCTGTTCCGATATAAACTGTCAATGAACTAATGATACAATATACTCAACACACCAAATGCCACAAAGAATAAAATGAGTATAATCCTAATTGACAACATCAAAAACTGTCAGTGCTAAAAGTAGTTAAAGTGTGGTCTGGTGGCGACTGGCGACACAAAATAAAAGGTAATGCACACAAGACTACATATTTACATGCAAAGATGTACACAAAGAGATTAAAAAGAACACTTGCAGTAAATGTAGTGTTAAAGCAGTCAGATGCATTTTTATGTAATACCTATGTGAATTTTATACCCCGTATAGTGTAGGAAGTTTTTTCAAAGTAGACACAATAGGTATTTTATGTAGCATTATTACATTAGACTGGAAACTTTATGCGTTGTTGCCTTAAAAATGTTTTTCTGTAAAGCTAGTTCCATATCATATAAGTATTGTGCCAGTTGAAACGAAGGCCACCCTACCGAATAGCCTATCTACGTTGCTTTATTAATGTGAAAGTATAATATATAGACTATTTTTCTATGTTTTGTACAACAGGTCCTGAAAAATGAAAAAGTGTGCACTATAAAGAAACAGAAGGATAAAAAATAACTTACTTTGCCAAGCCCTGTTCTTCATGTGATCCACAGAATCGTGTAGAGTTCAAAGTTTTGCGATCAATAATTTCAACAAAGTCGTACAGACAATCTTCCTGAGCTTCAACATCAAGATGTGAAAAACGGACGACAATTTGCGTTCCTCGAGGAGCGATTAAATGATTAGCATAGTCCAAGTTGTTGTTGTAATTGGCAGGATAATTAGGCGAACTGAGTTTTCCTCCTGTACCCGAAAACGTACGATTCCAGGCGTGTCGGAATTCAACTAAACACCCAAAATAATACAATTTAATCTTCTGTGTATATAATACAGAAGCACCATACGAAGATTAGGTCCACAACAGTAATCATGATCTTGATTACACACACTTAATTAGTATTACACCAGTTGCAGCTATTACAGTTATTACACCAGCTTAATTATTTGGCAAAGTTGGTGCCTTTAGCTTAGCTATATACTTTTACTACCTGTTAACATATCAATGATTGAAACAACGGAATGAGACTAACAAGCAGCAATCTATTTAATCTAAAATGAACATGTCCTGCTCCACAACAGCTGTCACCCAACTATTTGTAACGAGTAATCTCTTAGAGTTTAATCTAACGCAAAGCAACGGGGTACAGTAAAAGCAAACCTTTAAAGCAATAATCATTAACCATTAATCCTGCCCTGCCAAAAATGGCAAATGAAGTACCAATTTCTTCAGTTATTGCCAAACTCAGAATAAAGAAATGAAGAATAACATGTGTAATCATATACTACTTACTTAATACCTTCCGTTGCATTATTTCAGGGTAAACTGTAGATTCTAACTTAGAGTATTGTACTGTAAAAGATCTCTAACTGTAGAAGATAGTAAAGAATGTATATGAGTAATTCATATTAACTGTGTAAGTCATGGAACATGAATTTACGATAGAGATAAATGTAATAAATTAGATTAATAATCCCAGACCACATATTTGTAGATTTCTAATAAGTTATCAGAATATTGTCTGAAAATTGCAATGCATAATCGTTACTTGCTGTATCATTCACTTTGCAATTCAAATATTCCAACTTAATTCAGATTGTGGTATTGAATCTAGAAGTTGTACATAAAGAAGCAAATTTATAGCTTGATTCAATTTCTGAGAACGAACCATTACTACCCAATTAACAAGTTTTTCTTACCTACCACCAATGCTAAGAAAATCAATAACTACAATCGAGATAAATTTTAATTGTAGTTTTTGAATTGTCTAATGTATTTCTTATAGTCCAAAACCAGTTAACTAACTTCCACTTTTATGCTACATAACAACTTTCCATCGAAAAGTACAAGATTTACTACTCTTGCGTATGATTGATTTATATGGCATGTCCAAAGACTAACCACAGCAGCAGCAGAAAGACATGATATAATACACATAAGATTCAGAAATGAAAAATCCTTCTTGTATGTTGTGTCGTGTCGTGACGTGCAGTAATAGAACTTATAACAAAGAGATTTCCTCATTCAATCAGGCGGATGTTACTAATTCCTTATGAATTAGAAAAGATCGAATCGAAACCAAACCTTTCTTTCAAAACTTCTTTTGTATGCAGTCACAATTCAAAATACTAAATTGCTTGAATTCTCCAACAATAAAATGGTTAACTATTCGGGCAAACTACTAAATAGGAAAAACAGATTAGAGATGCCTGTATAATTGTATATTGGACTAAACATATGCACGTTCAGCTACACGCAATAGTGAAATATTTCATTTCGCGGTGTAATTGGAGTGTATTTCTTTATGTCATTATGTTCTATATTGGATGAAAACATGTTGTGCTTTTTCTACATTAAATTTCCAGTCACCATTAAAAGAAGTGATTCCGGGAGTCTGAGCCTCTTGGCAATGAAAGAAAGAAAAGATGAAATGGTGATTAAGTGAAAGTCAGACTAGAAAAGGCTTGGGTAAAAGCCGGTTTGAAGTTCGTAATGATTGTAATGTCACCTTTGATCTTTCTAGTAATAAAACGTCGCGATGTCTCTTTTTGCTGGTTCCACCCATCCGTAATTGAAGACTCTTGGAATTTAACACACGAATACACTTAATAATATGATACCATTCACATTTCTCAGGCCTTGAACTAAAAGTACAATAAAATGAATAATAAAAATGAACATTACATATGCGTGCCACAAAAAGTAGTTTAAAAATGGAAAACATACCAAATCATAGACAGTCTACAATACATACACGTGTTTTTATAGTGGAAGCCACAGACGTCACCAGACTATGTATATGATTTATACATAACCAAAATTACTCATGCATCGGCTCATAATACTTCACTATAGAATATAAAATATGCTTGAACGGTCCCCTCCCCCTTTTAATGATTTGTTTACACCCCAATGGTCAAGCATAGGCTTATAATTACTCTACGCTATTTAATGGTACTTTTTTGCCAGAACAGTTTAGTGCAGAAAATAGTACACATTTAACTTAAAGTTAATGTTAACGCACCCGCATAAAAATTGCAAAAGTGTAGCTCCCGTGAGTACTAACGGGACATGTATACATATTTCAAGCAACCTTGCTACTTTTGCCAGAAGCGTAACAACAAATGGAACTTTGCATTATTCAGAGGGCGAAGAAAATAAAGTTAAAGTAAGTGAACGAAAAATGTGGACAGGTGGTAAATAATGTATTTCAGGGTTGAGTGTGGTAAAGAGGTAGCTGAGAATTCGGAGCAATACATTACATAGATACAAAAGAGTGATGATTGGTGAAATTGAAATTAATGATATTTTTAGAATAAGGTAGGATTCAATTTTTAACCCCGAAAAATGGAACTTAAAATTGTTGACAGGCAAAAAAGGTATTATTAATCATCACTACAATAAAACACATATAAAGTTAATAATATAACCTTGGCTGATTCAGGATAGCATTAACTCATTAAAATATTAACTTTGCAATTTTTAGTAACATATAGTATCTGAAATTGTTATTAAACCGTAATAATTATTATTAGTAAGTTATGTTGATACCTATGCGTACGTTTTTTCACAAATAAAAATTCAATGGTTCCAGAACACTTTTACGTGGGGAAAGTAGTGAAAGAACAACATACGGGTTATCTAATATTTATTTTAGCGAAGAAAGTTTCTTGCCAAGTTGCTCACGGAATGAGTGGGGCATTGAGCGAGGCTGTGTAATAACCCCGTAGCCGGGAAAATCAATAGCTTAAAATACACATGTGCAAACTCTGTCAACTTCACAAAGATTTCCCACAAAACAAAGATAATACAAGTGCTTTTTGGTAGACCAGTTTGCGAATTCCTGGTATACTTTTGGACTTAGTTTGTTTGTAGTGTTTTTAATAATTTTAATTAGTGCAGAACTGTTTAATTCAACATTACATCACATCACAACATAGGACCGGAGAAATACACGTAAGTATCCACTACTATTTTATTTATATATGTACACTTAAAACTTAAACATAATTTATGTTACTTGATCTTTATAGTTTGTTGTGTGTAAATGACGTGATTACATTATGATATTTTGTTCTTTCTGGTGGTCTGTTTGATTATGATTATGCAGATATTTAACTGTATGTTTGTTTTGTGTGTTTATGTTTAGGTGATTTGGAATTGTAATACGAACAAGCAAGGCCTGCGGTTAGGTAACACTGGATTCTGGAAAAATTACACAAGCCTCGTCAAAAAATCAATCTTGAGCTATGTGATTTGATATGATACCTGATGATACTGATGAATATTTTATTTTCAATTACACCGACCTTTAATTGTTTTTTAACTGTTGCAACTACAACATCTGACTTCTCCAATTTTATAATAGAAGTTCTACAGTACATCTCATTCAATATGGGTATTTATATTTTTTATTTGCATTCATTATTTCGAGCATTTTTCTCTTGTATTTGTATTAATTTCAGTTGATTGGTCTTCACTTCACTTGGTCACTAAACTCAATATATTTATGCCTCATGCATTAATGAAATTGTTTCATTGCCGTTTATATAACTAAAAAAGATATAGAAATTAATATTATTAATAATAATAATAATAATAAATGTTTCTATTTCCAGATTAATGACTTGATATCTTCGGCACATACTACGATCATGGAGAAAGTAGAAGACAAAAAGACTTGTTTCATTTGCGGTCTAAAATTATCTCCATCGAACACACTGAAATTGAGTATGGGAATAGAAATCAAAACTGTTTTATGGGAAGAAAAGTGTGCGGAGACTTTATGTGAAATATTTTTTGGAGATCCATTTCATCCAATTAAAATATATTTTCAAAATGCAGCATATTGCTTCAATTGTCACAAGCATATATGGAATATTGATTTTACGTGGAGGCAGTTATTACATCTTCGTAGCCGTGTTGATGATTTGTCTTTGTTGTTAAGAAAATTACTGATGGCAAATTTTAAAACGCTGAAGACAAAAGCTAAAGTGAAAATTCCAGATTTCGAAGCAGTCAATTTTTATGGGAAATATGTGTACGACCAAGTGATTCAGATGCTAAGAATATGTAAGTACCAATATTAAAATTAAATCTTACATAGTAAGAACGAAACCAAAATAACCGAGACATTTGAATATAAAAATTAACATAAATAATAATAATGAATCATTGCTTTTGTTTGTGTTCACAGTACTTAAAAATGGAGATGCTTTATCTGGACTTAACGTCCCTATGGGGCGAACCCCCGAATGCGAGCAAGGAAACTCAAGAAAACAGGAACGAAATGCAGTGGAAAAGGTTTCAAGCGAGCGCGTAAGAAAGAATAATGATAATGAAACAGCAGTAACAGCACAGTGTAAGGAATGTTTAAAACGAAAATGTGAAAACGACAATTATGATCAACGTCCTAAAAAACCATGTACTATCAAGAATCAAGATATACCCACACAAACTGAAATTAAGGAAAAACCAAAAAATCATAGAAGTAAAAGAAAGCATAAAATACTTAAAAAGAAGCCAACTCCATTAACCAAAATGGGTGACGAAAATAATTTTAAAGTCTTAGCTTACAGACCAACCATTAAAGAAAATTCATCAAAAATTCATGAACCACATACAAATCCAGATTTAATACCTAAGTCACCTGTCAAAGAAAGTACACAGGTTTTTGCCACACCAACCACTAAACAATTAGTTAAGCCCAGTCACAGTAGTAACGATGACAAGGCTAACGAAACTCCTACATCGGTCACTAAACAATTCGTTACGCCAAGTCACAGTAGTAGTGAAGACGAACCTGACGGAACTACTACACCGGCCATTAAACGATTGACTTCATTAAAAATTCATGAACCACATATAAATCCAGATTCAAACCTTACGTCACCTGTCAAAGAAAGTACACAGGTTTCTGCCACACCAACCACTGAACAATTAGTTAAACCAAGTCACAGTAGTAACGATGACAAGGCTAACGAAACTCCTACATCGGTCACTAAACAATTGGTTACGCCCAGCGACAATAGTAGCGATGACGAACCTGACGGATCTACAACGCCGCTCATTAAGCGATTGGCTTCATCAAAAATTTATGAACCACATATAAATCCAGAATCAATCTCTACGTCACCTGTCGAAGAAAGTACACAGGTTTCTGCCATATTAACCACTAAAAAATTGGTCAAGAAAAGTCACAGTAGTAACGATGACGAGTCTAACGAAACTCCTACATCGGTCACTAAACAATTGGTTACGCCAAGTGACAATAGTAGCGATGACGAGCCCGAAGGATCTACAACACCGCTCATCAAGCGATTGGCTTCATCAAAAATTCATGAACCACATATTAATCCAGATTCAATCCCTACGTCACCTGTCAAAGAAAGTACACAGGTTTCTGCCACACCAACCACTAAACAATTAGTTAAGCCAAGTCACAATAGTAACGATGACAAGGCTAACGAAACTCCTACATCGGTCAGTAAACAATTGGTTACGCCAAGTGACAATAGTAGCGGTGACGAGCCTGAAGGATCAACTACACTAATTACACCGGCTATTAAACGATTGTTTATGCCAAATGACAATAGTAGCGATGACGAGCCTGACGGAACTCCTACACCGGCCATTAAACGATTGGCTTCATCTTCATCAAAAATTCATGAACCACATACAAATTCAGATTCAATCCCTACGTCACATGTCAAAGAAAGTACCCAGGTTTCTACCACACCAACCACTAAACAATTAGTTAAGCCAAGTCACAGTAGTAACGTTGACAAGGCTAAGGAAACTCCTACATCGGTCACTAAACAATTGGTTACGCCAAGTGACAATTGTAGCGATGACGAGCCTGGCAGAACTACTACACTAACTACAACGGCCATTAAACGATTGGTTATGCCAAGTGACAATAGTAGCGATGACGAGCCTGACGGAACTCCTACACCGGCCATTAAACGATTGGCTTCATTAAAAATTCATACACCACATACAAATTCAGATTCAATCCCTACGTCACCTGTCAAAGAGAGTACAAATGTTTCTGCCACACCAAACACGAAACAAGTAGTTAAGCCAAGTCACAGTAGTAACGATGACAAGGCTAACGAAACTCCTACATCGGTCACTAAACAATTGGTTACGCCAAGGGACAATAATAGTGATGACGAGCCTGACGGAACTATTACGCCGTCCATTAAACGATTGGTTACGCCAAGTGACAATAGTAGCGATGACGAGCTGGACGGAAGTCCTACACCGGCCATTAAAGGATTGGCTATGCCAAGTGACAATAGTAGCGATGAGGAGCCTGACGGAAGTCCTACACCGGCCATTAAAGGATTGGTTATGCCAAGTGACAATAGTAGCGATGACGAGCCTGACGGAAGTCCTACACCGGCAATTAAAGAATTGGCTATGCCAAGTGACAATAGTAGCGATGAGGAGCCTGACGGAAGTCCTACACCGACCATTAAACGATTTGGTATGCCAAGTGACAATAGTAGCGATGAGGAGCCTGACGGAAGTCCTACACCGACCAT
>JABASD010003905.1:0-17659 GCA_019776165.1 Pogonognathellus flavescens | reverse complement strand
TGATACTGAAAATCTAAGTCAACTTTTCGGCGCATTCGGATTCATTGTTTCGACTTATTATAATGTGAAGAAAAATGAAATGTTAGACCCCGAAAATGGAATCATCAAAACATTCCTGGATCAATTCAGTGGCGAAACAAAAGTCGACGCATGTTTTGTTGCATTAATGAGTCACGGATCAAAGAGTTTATTGCGAACTAGTGATCCTATGGTACCAGATAACCTACATGCAAATCATGTAGATATATACGAAGACGTTCTTTACCGGTTTAATAACAGAAATTGTCCTGCTTTAATGGGCAAACCGAAGATGTTTCTTATTCAAGCATGTCGTGGCAAGCATCATGATAGAGGTGTGAGACGTACCCAAACAGATGGAAAAAAATTGGCAGACCAATTCTTACAAGATATGTCAGCAGAATGGGAATCGGATTATTTACCAGACAGATATCCGGAAATGGAAGACTTTCTTGTCTGCAATTCTACCGTGCATGGGTACGTATCGAATCGAGATACCGACAGGGGTAGTTGGTACGTCGAGTGTTTTTGTCAAGTTTTTATGGAAATGGCTCACAACACCGAGATTCTTTCTATGCTTAAAGAGGTAATGTAACTATTTTTATAAGAATCCACCTCATTGAAAAAAATGAATTTCATTCATATAAATATTTGTTTATTTTGTTTATTAGGTGGCTATCATGATGCGTAATATTCAGTCGGAGCTTGGAGAGAAGCAAATGTGCAACTTTGACAATACTGGGTTCTTTAATGACTTGTACTTCAACCCCGGGTTATACGCGAATCCAGACGTGGAAGAGGATGCCGTGCCTGGTTCCTCCACTAGTTAATAACATGATTGAATAATGATCCATTATATTGCCGTCCCTAGTTGCAACCCTCAAGTCAATAATGGGACCCTAATATTAATATTATATTCTCTATAATAAGATCGAGTACTTCTTTGGAAACTCTGTACCTATTTATAGTACATAGGTGAGGTAGATGATACCTATAAAATATTAGTTAGCTCAGAGGTGGCCCGCAATTGCTATCACCCACATAATGTTCAAATTCGAATGACGGAAAAAATGTAGTGTAGGATTTGATGCTCAATCAATTGCACATTATCCTAAGTAGCATGTAAAAATTATTGTTTTGAAGCAGTCTGTGATGTTTGACGCTACGAGACTTAAGGTTAAAGTTATACTAGTAGTTTATTATGCATGTCCGAAATCTACGCTAGTAAGCAATGACAGATATATGCAAAAAATCTAATATTTTCAAGTTGTGTTGTAAATATTATAATACTAAGCTTGTACTTTTTGAAGAAAAGATCTTACTTTTTACTATGGTTAAAATAAGTTTTGTCTAAAAATGTAAAACTGCAAACTAATTGCTTTAATGATTGCAAAAAGTCAATAAAATAATTACATATCATGCATATTGTTTTCCCTTTGGTATCCGATTAAAAAATTATTTTATTCAGGTTTTCAGGTTGGTTGAACATTTTCATATTTAAGAGCATCGAAATTACTCTTCATACAGCTCTATTGATGAGGTACACAGTACATTTTATAACTAAAACTATCTTTATAATGGGATATAGGTATAGGTACGTTAGGTTCTTACAATATTAGGTGCAATTACTACTAAGTAAATATTTCTACAAGTTATATTTTATTAGTTCAAAGTTCAAAGATAAAGTATAATAGCTAACCTACATTAAGTATGTAGTATCAGTATGTCAGCGTAATAAATCATGGTACAGGCACAATGAAAATAAAACCTAGATGTAAATAGCTTTTATTTTTACTGATGTAATTGCGACCCATGCCATCAGAAAGTTTTAAATCATCAAAAACTGTCTCGTTTATAATTTGGCAATGGCACATGCACATAGGTAACTGTATAGCTGCATAATTATGAATTGTTATGCAATCTATACGTATAAATACAAACAGGTATATATATGTAGTGTGTGAAGACACGTCGATGCTAATAACAAGCATTTGTGGTTGGATTACAAAATTCTATATACTTCAATTTTTAGTACCTACCTATACCAATCCATGAAAATCAAGCTTTTAATGAGTTTTCGTTAAAAAAATTACGTTTACTAAAAGAATCTTATATGAACACCTTTGTTCATTACAATGTAATTTTCGTGTGACGCATATGGAAATAATATATTTTCATATCAACCTCAACTTTATGACGATACGTATACCGTGCATAATACTAGAAATTATGATATAATTAATTAGTATATTATATAGATTGTATTATATAAGTATATACTATATACTACACAATGTATATTATAGCAGTATACATAACAGTATTAGGTAATAATTATTAATTAATACATAATTACTACTTACTTTATATCGATCTTTAATTTAACTTTGGAAAGAATCATTTTGTTCATAAACTAAACTGAAATTGTTCCTCAAAGAGACAGCTCCCTTGAAACCATCCTTTTGTATTAGCAATGGTTACATAATAAAGGAAATGAGAAAATTTTCTGCGTCTTAATAATTACAGGGAACAAATGGGAGGGGAATTGTGCCTCTTTTTCATTGAATGAAATTCGACTAGTTTACTTTTCAGATTGCAAATACTACTGCTCAAATTACTAACACTGCTAGTGCTTTCCTTTTCAGTGGAATTGGAGGAAGACCTGCTTGCTTGGCTATGACTCTTTGAGGAATGTTGGTAAGAGCGGTTGTAATCGTGTGAGCAATCATTGTACAGCGAGTTCCTTTGTTCATTAGTGGAGTCAACAGACGATTCATACGACGTATCAATGATAGAAGCATGGCCCACTGCAATTTGCTGAGAAGGGCTCGTTCTCCCAAGTCGCAAATTTCCAAACATTTTGGAAACAGAAAATTTCCTCTTCGAAGGTGTATGTTCAGCGAATGTAGAGATAATTGTCTGAAAGGAAGTGTACACCTCGGGGCTGTTTTCCGCAACAGAGAGTTCAAAGAAGTGCGTTGAGAATTGCATAGAAGCAGCTAATCCCTCGACCTTTTCTACCGTTCGCAGATGTTCCAAGTCGTTTTTGTTGGCAAGAAGAACGACGGGAAGAGGAGCAGATTTGTTGGTATTAGTTGAGTTGGGATGTATATTTGATGGAAAGGAAGTTGAGTGAGGTGTGGCTTTGGTCTGTGGTTGTTGAGGTTGATTTTGATAGTAAGTTCCGAGTTTGGCAAGGGCGTCCAGTGCGAATGTGAATGAGGTCCTGTCGGTGATTGAGTAAACGATGATGAAACCATCAGCTCGTTGCAATTCCTTTGTTGGAAATAAATCTCGCTCATTTACACCAGTTGACTTACTCATTGAAGAGTCCTGCATAACAATAATGCAAAAAATTGTTACAGAATAAGTAAAGTCTACTTCAAAAATAATAGCTGCGGCCATTGAGGCAACATGAGCTATAATTATATTAGCTGCCAAATAATTTTATGCTTAGAATATTTACCTCGGAAGTAGAAATGTCAACTATCTCAATATCGACAGAATGTCCATGGCTAACAGTCATCGTTTGCCGATACAGCATATCTGTGAGTATAACAAAAGGAATGAGTTAGATACGTTTTCCTCAATTTACTTACATACGGTGTATATGTACAAGTCAATTGTTGCAGGACTTTCACCGTGCAATGTACCTTATTAAAAGCATTTGTTTAGTTTATATATTCAAAAAATAAAATATAATGTTACCTGTATTTGATTTATATTCTCCAATGTATCGTCGTGTCAAATAACGAACTGTCAGGGCTGCAAACATAAAAATAAAAGGGTTTATTAGACAACTTTGTTTTAGTGAGACAGTACCATTCTTGCACTTACATAGTCTTTACATTAACATAGGAGCATTAATCATTACCTAATTGCAATAATACTAATACATTTCCAAAATTCTAATATTTCCAATCCTTAGAAATACGTAGGACAATTGCTTTACGTTTTACGCATACGCTTCCTCAAGAACATGGCGGTCTACAATAGTTAAATGAATTACATGATGTATTACTACGGGAGTGTGTAGTATGTGAACGCTGCTGTGCTGGGGCATTAAGTAAGACTATTGGGACCGTGGAACATGATGCGAATTGTGTCATCATGAGAAAGATATCGACGAAACATGATCGTCGAAAAACATATCTGCGCTTGTATGCTTTCCGGTGTAGGTAATTGTCTACTAACAAGTGCATGTAGTCGGCTCATATTTCCCCAATAATTGTAAGAGAAAGTTCCTCATTGTGTTTTGATGACGAATCATCTCGTAATATTATTGCGTAGGTCGTCATGCTCGGTGGTGTAATGTTACTAGTACCTAGGTCAACTAACACAGGGAAGACAATCCCCAAGAGGAAGGAAACGTAAACTGACATTGGGATAATAATTGTTTTATGACGTCTTTTTCTTTCGTACGTAATCCGGCTCTACAAATTGGATATTGTCGACTATAGTCTTCTTCGATGATTATTAAAGCCATTATTTCCTTCACTGCCCACAGACATGATTTACAATCAGATGTAAGCATCTAAGATACGTCACAATACGATTCGACGTTTATCATTTGGATTTAACAAACAAACAACATTTCCCATCACTATAGTCCGTATATCAGTTCCCGCACGTACTCACGGTAGTTACCAAATAATACCATTAAGATGTGTTAAGTTATATCCAATAGCGCCCATAGAAAGCCATTTCGCTGTTAGAATTAGATACAAAAGACGTATGTTTTCATCAACTGTCAGCAGGTATCTCCAAACCCCAGAGACTGCATCGGAGAAATTCCAATGTGTATCTCTGTTTCTGTAATAATGCTACTATGTGTGGCACATACTGTTCACATAACTCCGTGTCAGAATGCTTGAGAATCTGAACTGGAGTGTTATCCAGTAAAAATTATACAGGTAGAGGTGACCGACCAGTTACCGCTTTAACTGGTTCACACCGGAGTTTTGCAATTACTTAACAATGTTACACGTTAAGTGTCGAAGCAATTCAGTGTGACACAATATTGTGTGTGAAAACTATTTTCATTATCTATAGAATAGTTTTTCACTTTAATTAGCTTGATTGTCCAAGTCTGATAATGATAATAGAATCTATATCCACAAAAACAGTCGCTAAAATTGTTTCATCATTAATCTCGCACGTGTTTGATCCCTGAAGCTGGTGTAACCTGTTAGCTGTTACTAAATAGTTACAACACCAATTCTGTTCTTTGTACACTCTGACTTCCAACAAAGACGAGATGGAAGTATCAAAACGCTTAGCGATTATTAGCTATTCTATAGTAGCATGATTCTGGGAATGGTAATTATAACTGGAGAAAGCTCCCAGATATCCAGAAAAACACGCTTAGATCAGAAAATGCTGGCGCTGCGCTGTTTCCAGTAGAAAAACAGTTAATTAATTGTGTTCTGCGAATTGTGACAATATACTAGCTGTACTTCCTACAAGGATTGGTATATGCATTGATGTGCTAATGCTTTAAGCAATCTCCTAAACAATGACTGTATTGTAATTGCCAAATGTCGAATCTGCCTTTTTGAGTGGAATGCTTACAAATGAAACTTGAAAACAAAATTAGCAAATTTCAGGGTCATACGTCTATTAGTCATTTGCTTATGTGTTCTGTATATGCACCGATGCATGTACTTTTGTAAGTGCTTCTTTACATTATTATTATGTATATAAATTTAGTTCACCTTGTAGTTGCAATTATCATTTAGTTATGAAGAAATCAGAAAGCTCCATGCATAAATACACGTGTCAATAAAAAATACATCAATGTCAATGCTCTTCTCACTCTTCTGTGGCCTTTACTGGCAAATTACTTTTTATCATTTATAATTTACGGACATTCCTTTCATTAAAGCATCGTAAAGTAAGAGCGATCTGCAGATAGACGCTTATTCGTGTACAGTAGGTCCTAGGTCTTAAACGTGTTTAATAAGTGAGCTAAAGATACCAGCAACTTCTGTTGCCATAAATGATAAAAATATTTTATTCTTGAAATTATGGTCCATTCAAGTTTGAATGGTATTCATGGCCAAACGCTTAGAGCCTTCATAAAAGTCTTTATTCTCCGTTCAAATAAAAATGTCATCGCAGTCTCTAACGGTACTAATGAATGAGCAGAAGAAGCTCACTTAAATATATTCATTCCTTCTGTGTGTCTGTGATGTGCGTCTAGGTCTGTGTTTAGCTAGAAATCACAATTTTCGCTTGCTGGAAAATTGGTTTGCATTTTCCAGTCATCAAAGAGTTACGTACTTAGAAATACATACTAAGTCTATGACTATGCTTTATAAGTGAATAAAAATCTTAGCATGTATGTACAGACAGCGATATATTAGGTATCAAGTCTCCTGTGATATATTAGTAGCCAGCTACGAGCTACTGTTCTATTCTCCGAATTGACGCTACGAAGAAGTACAGTTAGGTAGTCGCATTCAAAGAATACTTTCGATTTAATTTTCTTAAACTTTACTGAAAAAGGCTTCTTTGTTACATCAAACTGATTTACATCAAGCTCCCCATGTCCCCATCCTACTTATTCTAATGATTCCATTAGAGCAACAACAGCATACATTCTTGGAAAAATAAAGAGTAACTCGATTTATTTTGTTTCAGTAGCCAACAATCCTATATATGGTCTTCCCTTCTGAAGAGTTTGATTTGATTTGCAATTTGAGCTGTATTCTGTGAATGCATCTAATGATTAATAAATTTAGAGTGCAGAGTTGCGAAATAAAGAAAGTTTATTCGTTAGAATGTAAGTTCCATACTATGGTACTTAAATTTAAATAAGAAAAGCCTAGAATTAATCTACGTTCATTCAGACTGAAATAGTTAGAGGGTAATAAAGGTTAGGGTTTAGAGAATGGATACTACACGCTGATGGAACTGGAACTTGAAGACATTGACTTAAATACTGCAGACCACCAGATATGTTGCATGGTACTACATAAGTGTGTATGATTGACAATTAAGATCTAGATTTGAGACTTTCACAATTGGTACTACGTATACGGACGTAGTAAATACGAATCGTCACACGAATAATAATTAATAAATACTCCGTACATAGTATAATGATACATCCACTTCTTATGATACCAAACCAATGCACAGCATAATTCCCAATTCCTGCAAACATTTTCCTACTGCGTCAAGCAGTTTTTGTCTCAAGTTTTACTAGCTGTCGCCTTGTCAGTTCCAGTTTCTTTTATGCTTCAATATTTATCTCATCTGAATGATTCCCAGCATTTACTAATGGAAAGTACTAGCTAGACTTAACACAATAAATATGAATATCTAACCTTAATATGTGCAAATGAATAATGCTCCTTTTACAGATGCTGATACTTCAACTTTACAGACATACAGAGATAGAAAAAGAAGTGTCGCTATTACCTGATTTCCCAACGTCATGTTGACCAAACACGGCAATACGTATTTTCGTGTTGTTGGATGAATTATTATGCGATCCTCCACCTGTGGTCTTCTCCTCTGTGCTCTTCATTGTTATTTTCATTCAGCGGTTTAAGCTGCGTGTATGTAAAGGTACAATGTAAAGTAGGTACACCTTCGTATAAGCTTTAGGTTAGAACAATGAATTCACGTTTTCACTATGTCTTAATTGTAATTTGAAGACAGGTAACTGCAGCTATCGAAATTGAATATTGCAATAATTGTTTCTTTTAATATTGTTGTGATATTTTGTATTTTTTCAAAATTTCAATGAAGATGACTAAACAACTGTTATCTTATATAAAGTAGTATACTGTGACTATTGAGGTGGGTAGTGTAGCAATTTTCTGCTTTCGGTTCTGATGAAGGAAGTTTTTATTACGTGTGAACACTGCGAAGTACTTTTGCACACTAAGAGCAGAATCTCAATCCGGGTAGCTCTATAAACCAGGGAATGTTTGATAATTTCCCTGGTTTGCGTTGCGTTGGCTTCGTTCCGTTGTACGGCACAAGTAAGTCTGTGTGTTGAATGATGAGTAGGAGTAAAGGAGTTCGGTTGGGATTTGTATGCATATGTTGCGTTGGTTTGGTTGTCTTTGCCTTGCACTTACTAAAACTTACCATTAGATAAAGTTAACGTGAACTACGGAATGCTGTATCTGTTGTGTACATACTTGTATTCACATACAGTTCCATTCCATCTCAACTGTACTTTTTCTGTATCCACATGACGTAGGGCTAATGTGAATGACTATACTATATCCGTACAAGAAAGAGAATTTATTTGAGCAAAAATATGTGGAAAAGGAAAGAAATTGAGATATATATTGTATGTAATCATGCGTGTCGTATGTCTTTGTTCACTCTGTACTGCTTCTTTAACAAATAGCAACCTTCCAGTAAATATTTTTTGTTTTCTCTGCATTCTTGTAGTTATGTACATGTTTATTTCGTAGTATGCTGTGTATACTGCTGTTTTCTTGCTGAATTTTTGTAGGTTGTGGGCGGAAGAAGTAGTACCATGTGTACCATAATGACCATTTAAGCATGCTAAAGTATAAAAACAATTTCATAAGAATACACATTAAATCCACGCTTCTTTTAAATGAACTCATAGTGAAAGCTAATAATTCTCTATTATCAGTTATTTTCAAGGAAAAGTATGTTGTTTAATAGATAAAATTACGGAATTATTGTAGCATGGGCATTATACGGGTTTTTGGTTTCAATAGTAAGCACACAGCATGTGGTGAGTTACACCGGTAGACTTACCCTGTACTTACACGACGCGTGCGAGTGCATGCAGATACTTTGTCCTCATGTCCTTAATTTTTATCATGTCCTGTCAGAACGCGTGAGATGGAAAGCCGTTACAATATCAAAATCTGCACTCTGCTGAGTCTACTCGTGTCCATTGTCAGAGATCTTTACAATGACAACTAACAACCTCCCCTCCAGACTTTTTAGGTATTTACATGGCACATGTTCATTCATCCTAATATTCTAAGGTCCAGAGTCTATAATTATCCTTGTTTCCAACTCTACAGACGAATGTGCATAATACATACGTAGGCACACGTAACAAGTATCCATTTAATAAATTTTGAACATTTCTTTTTCTGGTTTCCGTTATTACATGTTTTATGTTACATGGTTTGTTAAAGTATAAAGAATGAACAACCTGAAGCAAAGATGAACCTGTCCCAACAACAATCAACACACATTATGCTGTTCAGGAAGCAGAAGACCCAATCTTTTCTGAAATGCCATATGTAGTAATAAATGTTATGGTGCTGTTGGTCCGTAAAAAACAAACTGGGGGCTTTGTGTTCATGAAATAATTTGTTGGCAATTTGTGTTACTATATATATTACGTGTACATGTGATATTCTTTGCTTACATTATTCCTTTCCTTAGTTTTTTGGCTTTTGTGCAGCTGTTACATAGGTATAAGGGTGAAGGTATCCTCATTGGGGGATCTAATGGATTTCATCTGTATTTCAATATCAGCCACGTGAAGCGAAAATAATACTATTTTAAGGCAATTGAACTTTATAAGATTTAATTCATGATACTTATTGTCTCACAGTTGCTTTCATGTCCACATTGAATAGGCAGACAGGTGAAAGAGCTGGCTTTCGAGGGTGTACAGAATCAACACTTTCAAAAGTGTACAGGCAGTGCATTGCAAAATTGCAGCATATCATTTGTACATATACATATGTTAATGAATTTGACTGAAACTTTAGGCTAGGTATTTCTTTGTAATAAATTCCTGCGCTGGAAATAAGAGCTTAAGTTTGTGTTTCGTGGCTTTGTAAATTGCAAATAAATCTGACAGCCGCATTAATGCAATGATTATGTCGCTCGAATATCAAGTTTTATGTATCATTGCACTTCAAGTTTTTATTTTACTCACTAATTGAAGTTGAAGCCTGTTAGACACAATTCTTCCAAACCTTAATTAATCCTTAAAGTATATTATATTAGATCAATCTTTCTGCTGTCGCTATCTGTAATCTAAATTGTACTCTTCCTCTAACTCTATACGTTAAGTATAGGTAGTTGAGAGATTCTATGAATCCTTAAACGTTTATGTATAATCTGTGGAATGAAATCTGAATTAATTACTAAATAAAACCAAATCAATTACAATTACAAAACCCTACTGCCCATTATTATTAAAATTGTGTAAAATTATAGTCAATGAGGCATTTCAAGATAATACATACAATACCCTGCATTCTGCATGTTGCTGTCAGGCTATGGAAGAAACCCAAAATGGGATGTCCACAAAATGCGGAAATAATCGTGTGGTTAAAACGTGGTAAGTAGATTACGTACACTGAAGGGAAAGTACAACGGAAGAATACAAAATTGCTGAATGGAAATAGGTTCAGTGCGGAAGAAGCCAACTAACGTGACTGAGTCAAACGGACGTGCTACTTATTAGCTTATAATCCGAAACATTTGTACTCTTTATGGCAATAATAATATAGTCCTATATCCACTGTGTCATTAGGTGTTAGCACCGAAAAGCCTGAGCAAATAAAATATATTGATTGCACTTACATCTCAGTGAAAGTTATTAGTGTGGTAATTATTTTTTCACGCTTCGAATATATGTCTAGGGTTTTTCCATGAATGGCTCGGAATTATTTGGTGCCAATAATAATTGTACCAATATTTTAGCAAGCTCGTTAAGATCACGAGCATAATTATGGAAAAGATGTGACAGGACATGCATTCGGATTATTTGATAACGTGCAAACTTGGACGGGACTTTCCTCAAGAGTATTACCTTTCTAGGTATATGTAAGTATATCATATTCTCAAGAAGATGTATTCATTTCTTTACATCTCTCGTTTCTCGGCATTTCTTTGAGGTTTCCGCATCAATTCGAAACATCCAAGTAAAAAGATCACGATGCACATTACCAAATCATCATTGCTTACTTTTGCTTTCATGAATTTGTGTTCGTGACGATTTCATGGTGATGATAACATGCTGCAACATGTGCTGACATTGATATGATTATGGTTCTAAGGTTCTATCTACTTATATATATGCTGGGTGTATGAATTTATAATAATATCTTATTATTAGTATTTATTAGGCATCTATATACGTATTAAATTGCTAACCACATTTTCTTTATTGATTTTCTTTCTGGCCTGTTCTGGTGTACTTGACTATTGAACTCGTTTCAAAGCAACCATTCTCAGTTCACGTGAACGCTGGATGCCTTAGTAGTAGATGCGAATGTAATCCCCCATTTCCCATTATTACAGCAATATATTTATTCGAGTAATATGCCAGTGCATGCAGTATCAGGTATGTCAGAAAACATTAGCATCATGGACTTTGAACTACATAGAAATGAGCGAGTTGCTTTCTTTAAACTAGTAACATTCAGAATCCAGTTCAGTGCGGTAAAACTGAAGCCGAACCGCTGTAATAATAATTGTGTCGCTGAGTTGTGTGAATGTGTGAATATTCTGAACTCTGAATAATAGTGGTTGCTTTAGTTAGAATAAAATAATATTTACACAAGCTTTATTGCAAAGCTTTCTAGCATGAAGTTCCATAGAAATATACAAAAGGCCTACATTTGGGTATTATAATGAATAATGTCCCGTCCAGAGGCTATAGAGACTAGCGACATTTCTAAGAGCTCCCAATTCTCACTAATTTAGTCTAGCTGTTAAGTATAGGGGATTTTCATTTCAATGCTCTGGTAGATTGATGTACATGTGAAGTGTAGCAAAAGTAATACGAATCATTGAAGTATATGTAGTTGGATGGAATACTACGAACAAAAAGCTTGAACCATGAGATGCAGAGTGAATGTACTTAGAATCGGATAATTCATGTTGAACAATGCAAGTTTTAATACACTATGTCGAAATTTACGAATAAATAAAGCAAATATTATGTAAAGTGAATAATTGATTAGCACCCGTTAGTTAGTAGCACATATAATAATTATGAGGCATCAATGAATAGTTTCTAGGTGTTATATATGCATTCTAGAACCAAATGTTAAATTCCCAAGAGAAATATCTAATACAATCTGAAAGTCTTAGCGTATTATATTCTCGTTATCTCATCCCTCTATTATTTGTTGGATTTTGTCCACTGATGCATTTACCGTATATCCAGCTTCCAATTAAAATTCGCTTTCTCTTTCATGTTTTCTTCAATGATAATTGCATTTTCTATCAGTAATTGCTAGATAAGATCTTAGTGGTTGTTTTAATGAAATCATATGTACATTAAATCGACAATAATCTTTCGGCACAGGGCATTGAATTTGCAGTTGTTATTGAGATTGGCAATGGGAGGAAACATTCACCCTTCCCAGAATTTGCTTGCTTCCGGCCGATAAGAGCCCACAGATCTCAGTGCTCTTCAGTTGTTTACTGTTATGATTTCTCTTAGAGATTTAATAATTTCAATCCAGCTTTATCTGGTTATCTTACTCTATAGAACAATAGTGATGCACCGTTATAATAGTTGGAAACCCTGAATGCATGTCCAACCAGCAAAGCTAAAGTTAAATTCTCTGCTATTTAATTACAGATAGTAGGTACTACTCACCAAAAGCCAAATGGTTTTCTAAACAAAACATCCTTATTAACTCAAACAACTAATAGTATTTAAGTACATAGCAGCTCAGGAAGTCAATGATAGCTGAGGTTAGGTCCATGCCCTGCACAGGTTACTTGCTTTTCGGATGTGCGCTCTCCGTAAATAAATCGAAGATTACTTTCAAATCTAAAGGATAGAGCAAGATGATACTGGCAGTGAATGAAAACTCATTTATAATTGACTGTGTAATGTAATTAACCATAATATTTGTTTTGCAAGTACCTATATTACATTTGCCTTAGGTACAGCTAAAGTTGTATATTACATACAACAAGTATAGCTACCCCAAAAGAAAATAGTTACTAGAAGCTCCTTCAGAAGGCAAGGAAAATCTAATTGGGAAAGCAGCAGCTAATATTTGCCTTTGTAGTACAGTATTTGGAGAAATCTCGCCATTTGTATTGGAATATTACTTACCTTGTAACTTGTATGAGAACACCACAACTAACTGTAGCTGTAAATAAATTTGGTCATCCATAAACATGTAGCACACTTAAAGACGAATGCAGTGTAGAGTTTAGATATTTCTTTACTCTAGCTTTTTATTCAATCTTTTTATTTATCACACATTCACACACCTATGCCTTTATAATCCTATACTGAAAATGTCAATGTAAGTCTGTCACATAAACAATATTCTGAAAAGAGTCATAACAATAAGTTTGGATTGCCCATTAGTAACAGTGGCATGCACAGCTACGATTATCAGTGTTATCCAGAAACATGAAAGTGGAATAAAGACAAGAGAAACTGGCTTTCTCGACAAGTAAAAGAAGTAATAGTACGTGACTAACCAACTCTTCTTTGCCAACTTATTGTATTTGTTCACGCAACAGAAATAAGATTCGCTGTGGCTATTACCATTAAGCTGAAAGGCCTTGTTCTACTCAAAGATTTCTTCGATCTTCTTTTCCTTTGGGGTTTCGCTTAAGTCAATTCAAATTACAGTAAACACGCTTTGTACAGTAAACTGCTATACAAGTAAGCAGTCTATATCTATACATTACATTCTGTGGCATATTTGTATTGTATTTTTATTGCTATGTGTAGGATTGTGTAATATACTTCTTGTTCTTTCCTTTTCAGCTTTCGAACCTACATTGGTATACCATTTGACTGGATTTACTGGAGGGATCCAGTGAAAAAGTGGAAAATCTCAGACAGAGTTCGTTGATTCAGTTTCAGACTGAACGGAGAGAGAGACGCAAACATTTGCTTTTGTATAATTTAATCAAGTAGCTATTATATTCTATGGTCTTTGGCCTTCGTGTGGCCAACGCAAAGTATAAACGTAATCTAAACAAGCGTGATGTACGTCCATTGTAATTGAATTATCCACTACTTTTAACAATAACCATTACATCAGTACCTAAAACAGACTTTCTTCACTTCCAACGTTACAGTTATAACCAGAAATACTAATTACTCTCTTTTTATGTACGAATTGGGAATTCATTACATTTATACAATTACTACTACACTACAATACGTAAAAAGTACTTAGGTACTACCTACTGCCTAATGCATATTACGTATCATACGACACAATGTAAACGACTAAAATAATTCGTATGCTAGCTTAAACAAATATAAAAAAGCAATGCTTTTGCGGTCACAGTTTATTTCTAGTTATTGCATACCATTGCATTGTTTAAGGGCCTGCTCAGCCTGTTCCACCTAAAACTCAACAGACACGTGCACAAGACATGAACAGATATATCCGTTCATGTCTTAAAGATATGTTTGTTGATTTGTTAAAGACATGTTCTTTCATCAAGTAGGTAGAGTGGGGCCTCTGCTTATCTACCACACTGGATCTACTCTAATAATGAGTTAAATCGAATATCATCATTGTTTTAGTACAACCGGTGGAAGTCCATCTTCATATTAATATGATACCCAAGGGAGAGGCTATACTTAACAAAATTGTTGAAAGTGTATTCAACCCGTATTAAACGTATTTCAATGCATAATACTCGTTTATTCTGCATATGCATGGTGTAACTGTGTGTAGCATAACATTGTTGTTAGTGGTTTAATGAAACTATATTCGCATAGATTCTCTGGAATGGATTTTTTATATGTATAGAGTAAATTAAGTACTAAATTATTTACCCACATAAAATCGACGTCGCAATAGATGTAAATACCTATGCAACGTTAGTTTTAATGTGTATGATATAAATTGTGTATAGGAAAATAAAATAACAACCTAAGTGGACACTTTCCTTCCACGAATCTTTTCAACCGTGCGTGCTACTTTTATACAGATAAGTGCATGCACTCCATTTTCTTTAGTCCTAGAGATTCCTTATATTGTTAACTGTTAATGTATACACAATTTTCTGCATCAATTCACAATTAATACCCTGGTTCAACATAATCACTATTTTGCTTTACACATTTATGCAGTAATCGTAATGCATCGATCGTATCCATTAAGCATAAGCATCCACGCATCCATTAAGATATTGATGTAAAAGAATCTGTATTGTATTGCATTGTGTTTGCAAAAACGTAATCTGTATTGCTACAAAAATTAATGATCAGGTCATATCAATTTCTAAATTGTAATGCATACTGTTAAAAACAGCTTGAATGTTTTGTTTTCATTAAAGTAATTCGTAGTCTTAGGCAGTCGTAACCGTAGCAGTCCTATATGAATGCCCATATTATATGTTTGTAAATATATGATGGATAGAAAATGTAAGCCTTGACTAACAATAAGTAAGCACACACCAAATATGTTCTAACTTCTAACAAGTGCAAAGTTTATACATGCCATACGTTTCCCTTCTCAATGTTTCTATTGCGATAAAGGTCGCCACAATATGAAAATGAGGGCAAACACCCAATCTGTCTGGAAGAGTAATTCATGGTTTAATGGATTTTGTGAAAGCCCGAAGATTCTGATGGTATAGAATTATTCAAATGTAAATTGCATCTATCAATCTGCTCGCTGCTCAGTTCAAGTCTGTATCTCGCCTTCAAACGCAGACGTAACGCAACATTAATCTGTTAGCTTAGATTTTAGACAACTTACATATCGCCCTATATGTAAAACAGGAAATTTTGAGAAAGAATAAAAGTATTGTATACACCAGTTTGCACACAAATAGCTAGATTTATTTTTAATGCATTAAATCCCATTATACTGCTACAAGACTATACAAGGCTACCTGCATTACCTTTCTTCATATTCATACTAATATAATAATGACGAACAAATCATGGGGTTCGGTTGTCTGTCCAACTATAGATGGGCAATACTGTAATAGGCATGCCATGTAGGAACCTACTGTACCTACTTACATTCAGATGACACATTAAAAATGGGAAAAGCACTCATGAAATTTGTTTACATTTACAAATCCTTCCTTTTATATTGCTTTCACTTTCTACAATGTTTATAACATTTCTGTTGGTACGTATACGTAGAATCATTCCCACACAATCAAAGATTGCACGTAAATCCGAAAATATACGTAAGAATTCTTCATTGAGCGTAACTCCTACGAAAATCCCAAAATAGTTTTTCATGTCCTAGCCGAAGGAATTAAGCGTTAGATCAACCATTTACGTGTTGTTGTCGTCGTGTGCCATACGCAGCGAAACTTTACCTTTGTATTCATAATAAACTTCAGTGAAATGAAGGAGCCATGAAATTGAGAGCAAAAGACGAGAGTGAGAGTGGTATTAACTTGTTGCATGTTAAGCTTCATTGAAATAATATTTATATCTGCATGAAGAAACTGGAGACACTAAACAAAATTGGGACAGACAGTTGTCATTTGATTTCCTCCTGACGATCATGAATCACCCATGAGATCTGTTTGTAAAGTATATTTTCACTGTAGAACGCCCGTAGTATACGACAAAAAAACCAACAAAATCCGGTTTTGAATGAAGACACCATTTTACTATCATGTCCATTTCATTTGACACATCCCACTCCTTAGATATATCCTAAATCCTAAGTGTCTCTCTTAATATATATAAAAAACGGATGTGCGTATTTAGCCGGGTTCAATAATATCATCTCTATGTAGACCTATTATTTCTTTACAACACGTTTTATATCGTAATCAAATGACACATATTTATCACATTTTATTTTGGTTCTTCTGTTAACACGTTACTCTCTTTAGGTGCCTATAATCTCAAGGTATATAAAACCAGTCAATTAAAAACGTGTACCACTTCTCGTGTTTTCAAGATTCTTTTTATTTTTTACAGATGTATATGCATCCTCTGTTTATAAATGTGATTAAGAAACTCTACTACTATACCACTATCTTAGACCTCAATGGTACTCTTTGGTACTTATAATATAAAAAGACCAAGCAATAATGCTAAACTGTTTGTTTTGAAACGTTTTCAGCGTATTGTTTTTAGTTAAATTGAAGTTAAGTGCAAAGAATTTCCCACAAAAATGACATGAGAAATAATGTTTGCAATGATGTTAATGTAATGTTAAACGCGTTTAATGTTTAATTGTAATTGGGACAGACATTTTTGTTTCTGCGTGTCCGTTTTAATGGAAGTTTATGAAAAGGTTTGTTTGTAGCCAGTAGTAAAAATCATGGAAGATTTTCTGAGTGTACTAAAGTGCAAAATTGCAGCAATCTATCAATTAGAATTGTGTTGACATAGGACGCCAAGGTTTATTGGGTGAAGCACATCAGTCAGCATGAAATGCATAAATTATTGTCAACTATTTACCATGTCGATTGTCAAGTGAACGTTTAGATTTTTGTTGCAACTATTACACAATGATGATTGGGTGATGTAAAGGAGTTGAACTGCAGATGGGTCTTTAGAGACAGTTTTGTGACATGTAGACATGATTCTTACATATTGAGGCCAAACACTAAACAAGCGATTCTTATACCAAGTACATCATCACTACAAGTCGTGTGCGTGTGTTCTAGACTTGGGAACGGGTCGGGTTCGGGTCGGGTAAACCCGAACCCGACCCGAAATTTACGGGTTCGGGCAGGAATTTTA
>JABASD010003904.1:0-17661 GCA_019776165.1 Pogonognathellus flavescens | reverse complement strand
TGTCCACGCTAATTGTAGAACTGAGGTAGAAAAATAATATCTGTTCATTTACGATTTTGATATATTGCAATGTATGTAGTTGCCGGTACCGTTATCTCCTGAAGTTAAACTTGGAATGTCACAATTAAGCTTTTGAAAATTAAAATAAAATAATATTTGGTTCCATCTTTCAAATCGCTTAATATTACGTTCGATAATTTATTAAATTACAGTCGGCTCTCATTTCGTACATGTTGTTTATACATTGGTATAAAACTCAGTTGGTAGTTTGGTTCACTTATCATGTGTCATATTTATTATATTCACTTACATAATTAGTATTTGTTCAACGATGTTTATAACGATAGGCTGTGGGACATTATAATTTAAATATTTGAATTTACTGGGAAACCTGGGAGAGATAATCTTCGGTTGTCGGATGATGTCAATCAAATGAAGTCATCAAATCAAATCAAAACAATTTTACAATTCACAATATTTGGTAGTATGCAGCTCGGTTTTTATAATATTATGTATAATTATAATTACAATATACAAGTAAGTTAATGCAACACCACTCTTATAGCAGGGTACCGATTCTACCGATTATATATAATACTGCTTTTAGGATCTGAACTTGGAGGCACTATTTATAAAAGTAGCATTTCGTATGTCATTATCGCATAGAGAGTATACTTTATGCCTTCGTTCACAAAAAAACATTTTTCCTTATTTCGGGGAAGCTCGATAAATATCTGTAAATATATTATATTGAAGCTTTTCAGTTTTCTCACACATGAACACAAACGCATTCCACGTTCACACACTGGTAAGATAACTAGAGTTTAGGGTGCGTTGACTTTAATTATTGACAAAACCACCGTTTTTCAGGCACGTTATTAGAATCAAACAAACAGACGGTAGTGCATTTAACAATTTTTTTTTAAATATTCAAACATTGTCAGTCTGCCAATTCAAAAGTTGGCGGTCATCTTTTTCAAACATAAGTATAATTGACATATAATATCATTTAAAACTCAGGCTTTAATGACACAGTAGATGGTCTAAGAGGTCAGAGGTCATGAAATAGTTGACCGATTGACCCCATCTTAGAAATTAGTCTTCCAAGTGTACCTCTGTATTACATGAATAAAGTTTGAAGCATTCATCTGAAGCCGTTTTTGAATTATCTTGTATACAGACGGACAAACAGCATATTCGCTTAAAGTATCTTACGATACTTAATATGAATGTTTATGTACTGATTTTCATTATCAGGAATGCCAAATGAGTTTATGCTGTCAGTAGCTGTCACCTAAAAGAAGATAATGTCTGAATGATGTCATCAAAAGTAAACACTTCAAATTGTAATAAAATAATTATGCACGTTCAACTTACCCATAGGAATGTTGATTATCGGAAGAACTGTATGCAGTTTATTACACTCTTTTCTGTATTTTTGTGAACGCAAGTACGATAACGAAACTACAATTTTAAATTCATACAAATTACAAAACATATTGCACAGTTCGGTGTAGTAATTTCTTTTATTCGGATATATTCATCCATGTTCAAAATGAGTGGTTTTAAAAAAGTTTCAGAGCATTTGTGCTCGTATAATAGAAACGTTGAAGAAAAAGTACACAATCCATTCCTTGTTTCCTTTTATTGGAGTTTATTGCTATTAGCCTCCTCGGGTTATATCATTTTCGGTTTATTATGGAGACACGCATATTCATTTGAGTGCCCAATTGAGGAATCTCACTATGTGAAAGCTAAAGGTCAAATAAATTATTCAAAACTTCTACAGTTTCCAAAATGGAGACACGCATATTCATTTGAGTGCCCAATTGAGGAATCTCACTATGTGAAAGCTAAAGGTCAAATAAATTATTCAAAACTTCTACAGCTTCCAAAAGAATTGGATTACGTGGAAGATTTTCGTAGTGCGTCAGACCTAATCAAATACACTTCTGACAGAGGACTAGTTATAACAACAAGTATTGGGATCACTGAGAACCAATCAGGAATTGAAACTTGTCCGGAAAACGAAAATGTGGAAGGGGCTTTGTGCACGACAGATGAAGATTGTTCTCATGGAGTGTGGCTTGACGACGGCGAAATGACAGGGAAATGTGTTAATGGTACTGGTAACAATAAAACATGTGAAATTTCCGGGTGGTGTCCGGTGGGTCCAGTTGACCGACCGAAGGACGAATTTTTTGCTCGGGGTGTTGCAAATTTTACAATTATGGTAAGAAACTCTGTGGATTTTCCTGAGTGTGGAGAAAATCTAAAAGGTACTAATATTCAAAGTATTAGTGATAAAGATCGACTGAGCTGTTTGTATCATCCGCAAAATCAACCCGAATGCCCAAATTTTCGATTTAAGGATATCATTGAACTTTCTGGATGTGATTTTAAAGAAGTAGCTCGAACGGGCGGATTGTTTGTTATAGAAATTGAATGGCAATGTAATTTTAATCTGAGAGGATTGACCAAAGACTGTATTCCCAAGTATGATTTCAAAAGAATAGACATGATGAAGGACACCCCTGGGTTATATTCGAGAACGAACCAATACAATCATGAAACAAAAACCCGGACATCCATTCAGCATTTCGAAATTAAAGTTTCAGTGCAAGTAAAAGGGAAAGGAAGTAAATTCTCACCGTTTAGGTTATTGATGTCAATTGGATCTTTGGGCGGATTATTCACGGCGGTGGCGTACATTAGGAACATACTTTATTCCATAATACAATCACAGCTGTGCCCAAACAAGAATTGTATGAAAAATAAATATCCGAAACATACAAGGTCGCAATCAAAGAAGTTGATTAATAAGGATGAAGATGAGGATGAAGATGAACAATTTTTGAAAATGAAGAACAATGAGGAAGGCATTAACATGAACAACTTCGGCAAAGATGACTATAGGCGCGAGTGAGCCCAATAATTAAAAAACTGAGATTTTCATAAGTAATTAGTAAATAGTAGTAAGTAGATACGTAGTAGTAAGTATATCACCAATAAAGTAATAAACAAGACTGAAAAAAAGTTAAAAATAGAGTAATGACAATTTTATTTACGTAAGGAATTCAAATTGAGAAGGAAAAAAATTAAATTTAACCATTACAAGTATAGCTGTAGCTGTAGGAATTAAATTTAAGATTCCTACATTTACTAACAACAAATAATTATTTGTGCGTAAACGGTTACTTATAAATGACAGTTAAAGAATAATCAAATTTCACAGTACCTTAATTGTTTCACCATAATTTAAATTGAATATATATCTGAAATACATCCTCAATAAAATCTAATGTTCGAGTAAAACTAAGTAAATTAATTTCAACATGAGTCATCAGATTGCATAAATTTACAACACTGATGGATTCGTAACATAATTAAACTGATCTACCCTTATATTAACAGTGGTTAAACATTCGATGTTCATATTCATTACCTTTGTATGCTAATCAAAACAGGATATAGATTAATTACAAATTTTCGGTAACATTATTTATTAATGTTACCGTGTCATGTGCCACAGATATTATCACAGTGTCACTCTATCACTGTTCTATTTGTTACGTATAATAAAATATAGAAAATTCACCTTTAATTTGCTGGTGAAAAGCCACTGATGTAGTGCAATATTGATTCTAGGTAGACTCATCGCGTAAGTAATTTCGTTATATTGATTCATCGTGGGTAGCTGAACGTGAAAAAATTCATAGGCACAAAAATTGCATAGGGAAAATTCTTCAAAGGGTAACATTATTCATAGTAAATACAACTAGTAGTAACTAAAGGAAAATATTTACATAACCTATGCAGAACATTGATATACAAGTAAAGGTAAAAATAAAACTATTTATTTACAGCACAGGTCGTTTGCCTCCGTGTTCCCTTCTAATTCATTCCTTTACCTTTGTGATTCTCCTCCACATGTTTTCAGTCCTTCCTAAAATATTCACCTGACTACCTAACTTTGATTTAACCTTTTATTTTGTGGCTTTATTTCTGATTTTGCAATATATTAGTACGATTGGAAATTAAAATTTCAAATTTTTTCCTCAATATTTTTGCATTTAGAAATTGCCATTTGACAAATTAGTTGCTATTACATGCCACGTTAAACTTACATGTTAGTATTGTAAAAAAATTGGTAGTTTCCGATCACGATTTGAATTTCATTAAAATAAACATGTATGTAAATAAATGTATCAAACAAATAAATATTTTGAAATTAGATTTATATTTTTTTAAATCTTTTTTTCAGATATGCATTACATATTATAACTTACAAGAACTTAATATTTCATTTTGAGGAAGATTTTCGTATTTAAAATTTTTCGTACACTGCTGCAGCATAATGTTGACAGTTGTAGTTATGCACATCATACTCTTGAGAAGGGTAAAGTAATAGTTCTAAGTCTATTAGTTTTACTTTCCATTTTATAGGCTTGCTGGCAATTACACGAGATATTCTATCATATTTACCCCATCCTCTTCTCACTCGACAGAGGTCAGTTTTTCCTTCGACGTTTTCCATTTCCACTGTATACTTGTTGCCGTTTTCACTGTCTGTTTCAAATTCAATTGCCTGATGTAATAATCCTGCTTGTTGAAAGGGATCATTCGCTTTATTAGGCGCTTCTTTCGATGTGGGAAGCCTTTCAATATGTCGAATTCCGATTACAAAATAGTGCTGAAAGCCATGGGTACCGCCAAAATGATGGTTTACCCATGTTGCGACTGTTGGTTCTGGAATGTTTCTTGGAACAGAACAGCTCTTGCCCATTTGATAGATTTCTATAAAATGAGTAAATAGTTTAACCGGTATTACTATATTTCCAAATGTAAAACCTGTGCCGCATCAAGCGCAAAAATGCCTCCCCATCCCTTACAGAAAAAATATTTTTTGAGGTACAAATCTGCTCATAATTGTTACATGTTACGTAGTAATAAAAAATGTGGAGGTCTTTTCCCAGGTTTTAATCCATAAAAAGCAAGAAAAAGTTGACAGTTGACACGTTTATAGTTTTACATAAGTCTAGGTAAATCAATAAAAGTTAAAACTTGGGTGCGACTTTGAAATAATAAATTCCTATTACATATTACCAAAGCAGTACATGTCATTTTCCATTGATCGGAAATGCAATGGTGAATGGAGTATATACTTTACAATGTATACGTCGAGGATTTACATAAAACACCTTTTCTCCACCGCCAAGGGCCATTTGATTTTCTGCAGACGGGGATGTCATTTTGTATTCTAAATATTTGAAATATGCTCTACTAGTTTAAATAGTACAGTAATACAAAATTTTATATCTTCTGAATTATAGTCAAGTGAAAAATGACAAATAAAATCACAATAATTGAATTTTCTCACAAAATAAGCAAATGGGGCTTTAATATTATGTAATTTGGCGTATTAATTAGAACCCACACAAAATGCGAACTCTGCCACCTAAATGAAATTGGATATTTGTGTCACATAATGTTTAGAATCCTTATGCTTGCGTCACATAGATGAATTATTAAAAACTATTTCACTAACACAGATGATCCTTTGTTAGCAACTACTATGGCTCAATATAATGAATTGTAATGATTTTATAATGAATACGTACAAATACAGGACATATGTATACATAACAAATATTTATGAAATATCACTGTGAACTTAAATGTGAAAGTAAGAAGTATGCTAATTAATAATCCCACCAGCCTATAATATGTAAAACCAAAATTTTAAGATGTAATTGTAATGAAAGGGCCGCTTTCCTGGCCTAAGGCAAAATAAATATCAAATATCTTAAATACTATTACTATTATGTAATTAATGTAAATAAATTTCAAATACAGTTTACCAGAGAATTAATACACTGAGCTGATGTAGTTTAGGTAGTTAAATTTTCGAGCACCACAGCACTTTACAACAACAATTTAATAATACAGATCACGAATATTACAGAGATGTTGACAATGAGTCGACTGGAAGAGTGTGGGGGAAAAGGAGTTTGTCTCGAACTGGTTGTACATACACTAAATAACAAAATAGAGAGGGGTCGAGTCGAGGATTGGGATGGGATTAGTTGTTCCCTACAATACTTTATATAAACCCAGCTGAACAAGTAACTGCGTAAAAAGTAATCATCCTCGAATAGAAATCCCAAAGGTTTCAACTACATAGTCGCTTCTTGTTGCTCATAAAGACGAAATAAGTAATCCCAATTTACACTGAAGTCATACCGATCCACTTTACTGTGAGTTCTTTTAAAATTAGACTGATACTAGGAACTTAAATGTAAAGACGAGTAAAAGAACGAGGCCTTCTTCGGAAATTACTGTTATGAGTTATACCCATCACATTTAATCCTTCGATATTTAAGCTTTCCAATGACCCATCATTCACAATTTTTTGTGCAGTATAATTTTTTTAAATGATAATTTATTAAGTAGCGTCAGCTGCTTTATAAGGATGTTCATTCCGTCTGTCTGTCTGTCTATCTGTCTGTGACACGATATCGAGTGAACCATAAATGTGGACTATCAATACATCTCATCCCTCCAGCGATAAACCCGACAGGCTCGCACTGCTGTTGTTTTTCTTTCATATGTTTCATCAAGTTCATACATGCGCATTTTCATTTTTTGTAATGCCACTTTGCCACCAACTAAAATATTTAGTAGATATCACACACCGCGGTTATACGTCACTTCACATGTATACTGTTGATAGAATATTGATATAATGTGTCGACTCTTCGATTCAATATTCTCTTGCGTCGCCTTAGTCCAACATGACGTAGAAAACCATAATATTTTTCGATTTGCCAACAAGTTTGCCTAACATTTTGAATAAAGTGTTTTAAAACAAATGAATTTTATAAAACAGCGTTGTGGCATATGCGTTGTAATTTGTATTGCAGAATATTTTTCAAACTCTGACACTACCTTTTTACTCTGTTTGCAACAGTTTATTTATGCACCATGCAAACATTGAAGCAATAAATTAAATAGATACTTTTACGACCGATTGCCCCCATTAGACCTGCGCTGGGTTTTCACTACACAGAAAGATAGAAAGTCTTCGACTTCTTCAGTTAATATCCCAAAACCCAATCTGTGTAGAAAATGTTTTTTTCTTGCCTAGAATCACATATGTCCATTGGTAATAGCGTAAATCGGACAAAGCAGCCGAGTCATCAAATCGGAACATCATGGGGCCCAGAAATCATATATACATACTCAAAAAACAAATTTTAACAAAAATGTAACATAAAATAAATTGATTTGTTGTTATATAGTTTGATGAGGATTATTACAATCATAGGCGTCGGAAGATGTTTTGGCGCTTAGGGACATTTTAATAGTAATAGTATTATAACTTGTAGCGAATTTTTTTCTTGTAGTTTTAACTGTCGATTTGTAATGCCTAAAAATTAAGTATACTGTTTGGTTCAATGTAAATATTTTATTAATTTAGCTTTGTAGATTGGCTTTAGATTCGATTTTACATTGCTCGGGATTGCAACCTTGCTCTTCAGTGGTGTAGCAATAGCAATCGTCGCAACATAACATCTAGAGATAACATCTAAAACTTTTATTAGTTTTGTTTAAAAAAATTATTATCATTATTATTACCTGGAATTCCTTTAACATTCTGATACTTTTCTTTACTCTTTTGAAATACTGGCACCTTTGCTCTTTCAGATGCTTCACACTTTTTGTCAATAAAAGTGTGGAGCAAAGCCATTTTTGGCAACTCAAAGTTTAATTATTACGGCGTTGTTTATAAAATCAGTAAATATTAGAAATGCAGAGAAATTTTTCATTCGTTTTTTAGTTGATTTTAAACTTTTCTAAACGTAGGTAGTTGCGAGCTCTGAAAATATTACGCAGTTATACCATCGTATGATGTTCTCCAATCTGAACTTCATTTATTTATTCGATCAAGTCGTATCATTATCAACTTGTTTCTTAATATAATGTGGACCTTATATAATATTTTTTAACGAGTGAATCTGGATGAGTTTATGACCCCTTTAATTTGTCACCACTATAAATGTGAAATGTGATAGATGGTTTCAAGGGAAACAACTTTTCCCTTTGTCAGTTGTTCTGATGTCCTTTAGCCTCCCAATTACCACTCAGGAAATTTTTATTTTTTGAATTTTAGTCCGAAATAAAATTTTGCTGCTCTTAAAATACGAAATTCAGCGGGAATTTTTTCATAGTTTTCGTTTTTAGTATTTTTTTAAAATGGACACATCGTGATTCCTTTTTTTGCAAAATTTTTCACTAATGATTTTTGAGTTTATATTTTAGAGGCCTTAAAATTTGAAATTCATCAAAATTAAAAAAGATCTTTGAAAATTGTTTTTACCATTTTTAAAAATGAAATCATTCTCATTAAGTCATTGCGGAATTTATGAAATAATAGAACACAATTAGTAGCTGTTGTTGCATCTTACTATATGAAAAGGAAAGACTGGTTGTTGTTATATTAATTTTTGAATGCACACTAGTGTATACTACAAATTGTGAAAAAGACTTTTTCCGAAATGTTCAATTGTCTAAGAAAATATCATTTTTGTATTTATATTTGTTTACTTGCACATCATGGATGTAAACGGACCTTTTATTTTCCTTGTCAGGGCGATAGGCAACAGGCTACATGTATAAGTGAATGTCTCATTCATTTCAATTCAGCTATGTATAGATCATAGTGACTTTTTTTAGGAGTTGTTGCAATCAGAAAGCGCTGGGCTGGAAGAGCAATCTAAAAACTGTGAAATAACTTCGCCGGAGTTTTAAATATATCATTGAATATTCTTGAATGATTTCTTTTTGCGGAAAGAACAGACTTAACAAATAAAATATATACTTAATTTAGAATTTATTTCAAGATGGATAACGATGAATATTTGGAACGTGGTTTTACTGAAATAGACAATATTGTACACTGCGTGTACGAAAATGGGCTTTTTACTGATATCGAATGTCGCAAAATCGTAAGTTATGAAGACATGTGTAACATACCTGTTAGTGTGTTTTTCACTTTTTTGTTAATTTATTCCAAGTAGAAAGTTGAAAATTATTTGAAATTTGTATTCATTTAATCTAGGACATAGGAATACACAAATTATCACATGAACCCAGTACATCAGCCAAGTGAGAACTAGTGAATATGTTAAATTACTTCTGTTTTTTATATCGTAAATGCCACAGTATATATACCAATATTTTGGTCTTACAAATTTTAAATTCCACTTTCAGCTCTATTTATGTGTCTTGCCAAGATTTGGTTCTACAAGGGGTGACACTGACAGTATTAACTAATTAATGCAAGTGACTAACTAAACTCTTTTGCCTTTCTATTGCTACTATTGCTACTATACTACAAAACTCAAACAGTATCGTAATGGAATGAATTTGGGCTCTCTTTCTGAAATAATTAAACCTTTGACCTTTTCACAGGTATTCACAGGTCTTGTACATGAAGCTCGAGCGTCGATTTTTGAAGTCCTTCAATCGAAAGATGTACCGGAAGGCAAAACAATCCTGGAAATATTTAGAAGCAGAAGTTTTCCGATGTGGAATCCCAAAGTAAAATACTATTTCTCTTTTTTCATTTCAACTAATATAATATTATGTTTCGTACTAAATTGTGTAAGTTTCTTCTACTTCAAATGATATTGGCCACGAATGTAAAAAAAATTCAACTCTGACTTAGATTTTGCAACGATTTTGTTCGTTTTTAAACCGTGGAGACATCAAAAATTGCAGATTGGTTTGCAAGGATTGGAACGTCGTCATCGACTGCCTCTATGATGACAAGTACAGCGACAGGAATATAAATAACACTTCCTGTGACGTTAAATACCCTGAGAACAAATGTGAAAATGAAAGTGAAGATGAACGGAAGATGAAAAGCTATGGCTTTGACAAAAACAGAAAGGAAAAGAAGCAAATACATTTCTATCATAATTTGACTGAGGTAAATTACAAATTGCGTTAGTTTGTCCCTTTAAAAATAAACAAACTCAGGGGTAAGCTAATCTGCAATAATAAATCATTACTATATAAATATTTAGAATGAAAAAAAGGCGGTATTCTTTCTCGTTTTGTTGACAAGAAGCCCGGAGGAAGCGGGAACCACAATGTTAATGATGAGGGAAAAGAAAGAGAGTGTTTATAATTACGATTTGCAATTTGATTCGACTGCAGATATAAAATCTGAACTCACTGATGAAAGAGAGCAAATTGACAATTTAATTGCCAAAGTTTTGAAAAATCACATGGTAAGTATGTACCTTCCTTTTTTCTATGTTAAATGTACTTCATTTGTATAGTAAAATACAAATACAATAGTCTACTAAATAGAAAACTCCAGAAAACTAGAAAGACTCACTCATTTTGTGATTAACACGAAGCTGAGTTTGGAAAATAGTTTAATAATAAATGTTTGATACGAAATAATAATTTAATTTCTGTGTTGTAAAGGTGTTGAAAACTACGTTCAAATTTTTGTCTCCAAAAGAAGTAAGAACATGCCGAATTGTTTGTCGAGACTGAAATCATGTTGCAGAGCCATTTATTAGAGAAAAGTCAATCGTTAGATTTCGTTATGGGTATCGTGGTGATTCGTTCGCACCCAGGAATTTCCTCCGTGTTTCAAAATATTCATCAGTTCCGAATCTCCACTTTAAAAATTTCCACTTTAAGAACAATTTTGCAGATGATGAGTTAGCAACATTTTTTTCTAAAATTGGGGTTGATATCCGACGCCTAAAATTTGACGAGGATTTATTATGGAGTGTACCGTTATGCCTAACGTTTACATCAAACTTGACAGAGTTAGTTATCGAAGGAAATATATTATACGGTGGAAACATGCCAAGTGACAAAATGATTCCGTTAAACAAACTGTATTCTATTAAATATATTATCCTAAAGTATTGTTCTATTTATGTCGACAATAGTTTCGAAATCAGAAGGATCACTCCAGTGAAGATATATCTTCACCGGGTGTCTTTTTATCGCGGTAGTAACGCTGCTGTGACAATTAATGATTTCGTAGATTTTACACAGGCAAAAGATGTGAAAATACTTGGAATTAACAATCGCTCTCAAATGTTCGATTGGGCAGTAGATGTTTTTAGTTTGGAGAGCATGGATTTGTCAGATGTACTTAACTTAAACATGGACAAATCAAAATCCACAGTGAAATACCTTAAATTAGATTCAGGTGTCCCGAGTTCGGGAAAAATTTCGGTCAACATTAAACATTTATTGTTTAAGGACGTAGAAGAAAATATAGACATATCAAATTTACCACTCACAATAGAGAAAATTGGTTTTCATAATAATTATAATATTAACGTAGATTCCAACCAGTCCACCAACTTGCCATATTTGAAATATTTGAGTGCACTGTCGTGTAGCCAATATGAATTTTTGTCTCTTTTTAAAGATTGTCCTAATTTAACTCAGTTGGAAATTGGAGGGAGTCAAAATTTTGATATCCGCTGGCTTCCTAGAAATGTCAAAATATTGAACGTAAATTGTGATGAAACCATGATGAAATTTGTCGGAGACAAGAACACCGAAACTTTTATAGAACTTGATTTATTAATTGTGGGGTATATTACATGCCACGATTTAAATAATGTCCCTTTTGTTCAAATTCGCTCGAAAAAGTTGGTTTTACAGCTAAATGGCTGTTATCTAGAGAATGAATTTATTTCCTTTATCCGTAGAAATAAAAACATGGAAAAGATTTACGTACATTTAGATTGCTACAATCAGCCGTCATTCTCCTCCTGGTTGGAAAGCGATCTTTGTTCCTTGGTTGATAAACAATCCAACTTTTATGAATTCGGTAATGGGCGTGGAAGGTCAATATGTAAAGAAGAGTTTTTTGGCTTCAAAAGAATTGTTGATTGGCAAACAGCAGTGAAAGGATTTCAATTAAATGGAAAGGAACGTACCGTTGACGACTTTTGCAACGATATTACATCTGCTGATGGAATCATAGATTAGATAATCAGATTTGAGACAATTTTTATTCATTTTCAATTTATTAATCAATATTTTAAAAGTTAAAACCTTTTAATGGACATTAAAATATTATGTGATAATAATAGAGATGAACCAGGTGTATTATTATATCTAGTCAGTTTGTGGTGCTGCGTGGTTTCACCGAAACAATTGCAAGAAAGTAATGTTCACATATTCTAAAAATTGATAAACAAGTAAAATTTGAAATGAAATAACGCCAAAAAGGTTGTAAGTTTTGAAAGTATATTATATTGATGATAGTTTGTTAAACAACTTGCAAGATAAAGAAATGATGATTCATTAAAGTGTCAAAGATAACTCAACTCAAATGTCAAGTTATTATATGAATAAAATATTTCTTATTCTATGATGGATTCATATCATTTATTCATTTATTCATTTTCATTGTTGGAGTCAGACTTGTGGTTAAACTAATAATGAGCCTAGGCAGGTAAGCCCGAACACATTTCTGGTTTCTCCCAAATAAGGATAATTCATTGGACAATAACATTAAAAGCATTCACACATCCACACACTTTACACAATAATTTATAATTAGTACAGTTATTAAATATATGCCACAGCCACGTTCATGCATAATATCGTTAAATCAACAGATTTTGCAGAATTTCCTTTTAGGTGGGATGGACACGACCTAATAAAACGACGTTTGGAGGGGCACGACCGGAAAAAATGTCAAAAAAGCTAATTTCGGCTCACATAACTCCTTTTTTAAGGATGTGGGACATCCCTTCGGTATGTCCTTGCAATGATTACAATTATGAGTTTCAATTTCTCTGAAAATAAATTTTAAATTGAATATAAACTGTTGATATTTTTAGGGGAATATATTTGAAAAAGTAGACCATTTTTCTGCCGAATTTTTTGTACATGTTGTATGTTTTCGTTTGGTATATCATCACTGTCAAAAAATCGATTACTAATTCCATCCAAAGAGATAACAACGATATCAAAGTTAAGAAACCATAAATGTAAAAGATGGTGACGAAGTTGTCTTCCAAACCTAAACTTTTTACGGGATCGTCAATACTAACAGCATTTCTGGTTTCTTTTAATAACGAGCGCATTTTTTCTATCTCCTTCCAGATGTCCAGGATTCCAGAATGCTGAAGAATTCGTAGCCGTGTGAGAATGTAAGGATCGTTTACACCATAGAACTGCCATCCAAACTGGGTCGGTAACAATCCTTCTGAGCTTACAGCAATTCCCTTTTTATTTGGAAACATTATTTTTAACTTCGCGTAATATAAGTCAATATTATCGGACCAATCCCCATATGCAGTTTTGTTACAGGTCAGTATTTCATTAAAAAAAGTTTCCGGAAATAAGTATCGAGTTTTATTTTTAAAGAACTGTTTGGGGTACCATATTATTCTCTGAATTCTTCTAAAAACCGAAGAGACGCGGTTATATTTCCACCGAAGGTTCTTTGAATGTTTCTTCAGCATACGTAGAAACAAATATTCAAACTCTGAAACCGGTGCATTGAAATTAACGTCTTTATAACTCTCTTGGTCGCTTGCTAACAGAGGAACATGCAGAAAATAATTTAAATCCGCAAGCTCTGAAAACGTTTCAACAGTTTCGAGTTTTCTAGGTGCCAGCATTTCTGAAACACTCCACTCTTTGTAGGTATTTGTCAAAATAAAGGCACCGAATAACCAAGTCCCGTAAATAAAATATACGGTCGTTATTTTCTTAACATTGAATCCCAAATCGTCTCCTTGATCCAACAACGTACGAAAGGGCATCAAAATAACACTGCCTTCAGATTTGTTTATACGCAGCACGATTTGTAACAAAAACGCGACAGAGAAGCAGCTAATGAGGATACAAATCCATGTGGGCCAATCGTAACATGATAGATACGGTAGAAAAGAAACATTTTCCACACCTATGATTCCGTCACAAGTCACGAACTTATATGACTGCGATTTGACAATAAAAAAATTGACTTGTAACATATTTGTAAAAATTTGAGGAATGAAACCACAATTGCGTGTTGAATTGTCATGCTTAAAACAATAATTTGTAATATTTGGAGCAATAAATTTCAAAAGGACAAAATTTTGGTCGTAGTTTAGTTTGTGGAACATTTTGAATGTCACCTTTTCTGATTTTTTCATCAGATCCCTCTGGAATGTCATGAATGTGTAATTATTCAAGTTTTTATAGTCAGCTACAAACCAGCGCGTTTTTTGTATGTTCATTTGACTTTTTCGTTTCCATTCCTCATGTAAAGCTTCCTTAGAGAACACTTCTCCAACGAATTCACTTAAAATGATTGTGTTGCAGTAATATATTTCTTCGCACTCGATAAAGTTGTCCAAATAAATCTTTGTTGCTTCAGAACTGAAGGATATTAAAATCATTTTGAAAGGAAAAGGAAAAACATCGTCGTAAAAATAATTGTTTATCCATAATGCTTGACTCATCCATTCATTTAATTGATATATGCTCTCTTCTATGTTGAATTCGAGCATCATTACTGATATTTCATTTCTATAGATATTTGAGGGTCTGCCCCCAGAAATACCAGGGTGCCAAAACCAAAATTTTGAATCAGGAAAAAAGTAATCACCATTTATGTAAGAGGACATTTCTAAAGGAAATAGGAAAAAATGAACCACACATTGCCACAAGTAAAAGGGTGGAGCAGGTTTAATTTTGTGTTTGTGTTTCGAATTTGAAACCAGTTCAGTGTACCATTGGTGTTTTCTAGATGTTGCTTCCACTGTATAGTTTCCAAGAATAACTGGCGTTTCAAATTCATGGAAATCGTCGTCCAGGATGTTGAAAAATACAATATGAACTAGGCAATCATTGAATGGCTTCAAGAAAGGATTCAAATTGAGAGGTGAATGTAATATTTGGCATTGTGAATGGCTAAGCCAGACGAGTGATATAAACAATGACATTTTTGTTTCCATTTTTCTACTCTTCACGACACTCGAATTGCTTTAAAAGTTTGTAAATTGATACTCCAAATAGAACTAAAAATTAACAGCTTACAAACGACTAAATTTAACAAAATTAACATTCGAAGTCGTATAATGAGTTAAACACAACGCAACAACAGTAAAAAAAATTTACACGTAACGAAATTTCACCATATAAATCATATTTGTAGTTGCTCTGTTTTTAACGTTTTTAATGTATCTCTGGTTCAGTATGAAAGTAATACGATTTGGGACGTTAAATTAATTATTATACAATGGATTGAAACCATAACCAGGATTCGTAGGTATATATTTTTTTAAACTTAAGAAAGGTTCCATGAAGAACAGTTCTTCGTTAAGGACTGAAAAAGTTAAAAGTTATTCTTTACATTTAAATGACACAATTGCCAACCTTGAAATAAAATTTGTTCGTACGCGAAGCTCAAAAATTGTAATTACTATGTTGTATTAAGCTTGCAGAGAAACTGAAAACTATAATATTGAACCGTTGTTATATATTGCTTTGCAGGACAATTTACTGTGAATTTCCCCTCCATTTTATTTACACTAGTAAGCTCTTAGGCGAACACATGTTGGTAATGAGTATTTTAAGAGAGTGAAAGCTCTAAATAATAAAACACACACTAAAGGATGATTGAGCAACCCATCTCGGTTCTTAGCTGATGATGGTGATGTTCCATCAATATTATTAAAAATCCACTCAAGGTGACTTTATGACAACGATGAGTATACAGTTATACTTCGGCCTCGTGGCGTATCGATTGACTTTATTAAAAATGAATATGAATTATATCATGGCTTTTATCTATCACCTTTCATGTAATGTTGAAACACATCCATGTATGTATACTTTGTACGTTGCAAAGTTTATACAAATAGAAATATTGTTGTTCATTATTTATTACGTATCTAATATCTATCACATTTTAGCAATCCATTCCTTTATTGAGCAAAAATTTTAATTTTCCTATACTGGTTTGAATATAATTGTTAAGATTTGCTTAGGTTTAAAGTGTGTGAATCCTCCTGTGCTTGTAAATTATCACAGGTAGAGTGGAGCTGAGGGATAAATTAGTTATAATAAAAGATTGCATTGGTTACGGATATGATTCATGCAATTGGCTTTACTATCATTCAATTAATATAATACGGTAATCAAAATCCAAAGATGTATTTTACCGGAGAAATAATACACATAGCTAATGTTGTCCAGGTAGTTATCTTGTTGAACAACACAGTAACAATTTATTAATCGTAAATGTTTCAAGTTATTTATTATATACAATTTGAAATGGATTAGTTGCGCGGAATAAATATAATACAGGAGCCAATAAATAAGTTAGAACAGTAGATCACGAGCATTACAGAGATGCTGGCGATGAGTCGACTGGAAACGTCTAAACTCTTTGATTTAAGCGAAAATGAAGTTTGCCTCGAACGGGGGTTATACATACGCTAAGTACCAAAATCAAATAGAAGTCGAACCTATGGGAGCCGTTAGTTACAATATTTTATATAAACCTGGTTAAACAAGTTTCAAATTTTTACATTTTCAAACAGCTCATAGCTGACATAATTAATTTGGAATTAAAGGACAATTTTTAATATAGGTAAAAGTAAAAGTTTCAAATATTTGAAATTTTCAAGGTGACCATTTAAATCCAAATGTGCGTCTAACTAAATACTGAATAAGCAGGCAGTAGCGACATCTGAAGTTACAATTTCAGTTTAACAATTAAGTTTTTTTAATATGTGATATTACTACATTTAACATTTTATTGGAACCTTATAATTCATTTTAAGGTGGGTTTTTGTATTTAAAACCTCTTGTATACTTCTGCAGCATAATGTTTACAATTGTAGTACCGCTCGCTGTAACTCTGAGTGGCTTTAAATTTCCAACTGTTTTTCAAGTCCACCATGGGTACATCAATGGACTTACTATCAATTACACGATATATCTTACGATAAGAGCCCCATCCTTCAGTCGCTCCTTTGTCATTATATAATTCCACTGTGTACTTTGCACTCAGTCCTTTTGGACGATCGTAAATTTCAAATTCAATTGCCTCGTGGGCAATACTATGAGCTCCATATTTAATTTCACTGAAACCTAAGGTAAGAACTCGCAACGTATTAAGCCCAGCTATTGTACCTGGTGATGCCATAGGCATTTCAATATGTCGAATTGAGATTGCGGACCCTTCCTCACATCTTACTCCAGGATCGGCCCATTCTGCGTATTTCTGTGGACTCATGTCTACCGCGCTTGACCCAGAACTGGAACTGGAGTTGGAAGCACCCATTTGACAGCTTTCTGTAAAACGAGTAAATGGGTTCAAAAATAGTTTAGCTTTTTTAATTATATTATATTTCCAAATGTAAGCCTTGTCCCTATTTTCAATTTCAGAAATGTTATGTATTCGAAATTACTATTTATTGAAAGCTGTTAATGCCATAATACGTGTACTTCAATTTGATTTGTTATAATAAAAGAGATTACGAATCCGATGAAGTTAACAGTTTCCTAAAAGTTAAAAAATATATTTATCTTGCCCATATTGTAAGGAATACGAACAGTCACCAACGACTCACACTCACCAACCATTACTATACCAGTTAT
>JABASD010003903.1:0-17665 GCA_019776165.1 Pogonognathellus flavescens | reverse complement strand
TGACCCTACCAAACGGCAATCCTAGTTACGCGCCTGAATGTAATTATTTTATACACGGTTGCTCAGTTTTTATAAATTGCTCTACTGTTTCAAGTTCAGATGTCAGATGTTTAGTACTGTGAGATTTTTATGGCAGCTGAATGTTGTAAATAGCATTTTGATAATTATTCGGTACAAATTATATTTCTCTGTTGCCAAATAATAAACTAAATACCTCGGTTCAATTTTATGCAAGAAAAGAATCCTCTTGTCATAATGTTAGCACACAAGTTGTAAGAGAAAAATATATGTGTGAGCAAAGTTTACACTAATATTGCCAACAAGAATAATATATTTTAATGTAACGATAAATTATTTTTGTTGAAATAAATTGTCTAAATAATCAGATATTTTACAATGTGGTTTCGTTCTTGTAAATCTCGATTTTCACCTTTGGTAAAACAGACAAACGTGATTAAGAAGTTTCATATTACCCCAATATCCCAAACCGAGAAACCGCACAGTACCAAGATTTGGTTTTACTTATTTTCTCACCGGGAAAAAACTAAACTTTTGCCCTAACATTTAATTAGCTGTTTTATCTCTGCCTGTGAAACTTCGGGAAAATATAATAAACACATTGCAGCTGACACATCAGTTGACTTGATGTAGTCTGTAAGCTGTATGCACAGCATAACAGATGGACAGTATCGCGCTTATAATAATTTGTCTCTGCCTAGGTCTCTGCCTAGTGACTTCAACTCGAGTTCACACAAGCAAAAATCTTCCGCCACATAAGAGTTAAGAAAAATTACTAAGCAGTAAGGCAGTTCATGCATGCTCAGAACAAATTGTATTTCTTTGAGAATACGAGCATAAAATTCTGTTAGTGGCCCTATTCTCAATCCACCCTCCGAGAGTTCTTACGGAGCTCTAAGGTGGGTGGTTTGAAAACTCAACAATCAGTTGACGAAAGTTTATAAGCAATGGACCGGGTCAATATGTCAACAATAATCAGAAAACCGTGTAATCAAACAGTTACTAAAATGAAATGTGCAATTTGCCTACAAAGTTTGCCAACTTTTAGTAGCAGTCAAACTGGTAAAAAACAGCGATATTTTTTCAAAATTTGTTGTGAAACACTCAAAATTGATTGCGAATCAATGAAGAATCAAAACATGATTAAGTTTTGTTACAATTGTCAGCTGATAATGAAAGATTTGAACAAGTTGCTCAATAAATTAACCTCGATACAAAACTCAATCAGAAAAATTGAAACTGATATCAAAGCAAAAATATTAAACTGTTACGAACAAAAAACCAATCAGTGCTGGACAATTAAAAACGAGCACACAGATCGGAACGCTAAGGAACGTCAACAGTTTCGTTACATGGCCGTAAAAGGTAAAGAAATTTCGGGTGTCAAATTAATTAGGTCGATCAAAATTCAAAATATGTAACATTTTGTTCTGTCAACTATTTTTCTCAGAAATTAATTTGTAACTGACTATTTTGCATATAGGCTTCAAATGCCGAACACATTTTAACTGATTTTTCTATTTACAGATTTTTTGCCGGTTATTTCTGTCTCCAAAATCGATAATCAACATCACAACTTGTCACAAGTAGAATTATTGCCAAAATCCACAGCAAACCAAATTTACCCATCCCAAGATTACATTCCTAATGAAAATATCATAGCGAAAATTGAACCGGATACTGAATCTAATATTGATATGATTAAACAAGAGACTTCATCACAATACATCGGACTCTCATTTACTGGAAATGGGGACGAATTTTATCTGAGTTCAAATATAATGGAGGATTCTTTTCAGCTAAAAGCATTGTCTAGTGATTTGATCAAAAAACCAATTAATGATGAATCGCCACTCCAAAGTAGAGTTGATGAAATAATCGTTCCAGGTATTCCTACAGTTATAAATAATTAATTAATAATCCTTTACCCGCTAATAATATAATCATTACATAAAAGTTTTACAAATTTCAAGACATATACCCAGTAGTCCCATCGAATTCCGATACAAAGAGAGCACAAGTTGACAGCAATAGTAACTATTCTGACGATGAGGATTTTTCTGGACTTGAAGTTGGAGACACTCAAGATTCAGACTCGGATTTCACACCTGAGCCAAAGTAATATTATTTTTGATCATAGTAAAACAGTAACCGGGCATAGAATTTCTTCTGTAACGTGGATACCGGGAAGGAAGCCTCCTGCTTAGGTATCCTGGATTCCGGGGGGCATGTTTACCTACCTGGCCGGTATGCAGGATACCAGGAATAAATCAGAAATTCTATGTCCGATAGTAACATTATTATAACGCTTACTTTTAAGTTTTTAATTGAAATTACTAATTAAAATGTTTCATACAAATAGACGGTCAAAGAAAGCTACTGGAAATAATTTGACATCAACTAGCGATGAAGGAAAGGCACAAGATTTGCCCACAGTCAACGAAAATGACGCTTCTGTCAAAATCCCTAAAACTGTAATTAAAAACCGCAAACGTCTCAAAAGTCAGTCTGCAGATAAGAGGGACTACCTACGAGGTGCCGAAACAAAGATTGAAGAAGGAAAATGGAGTTACCGATCAATTGTATATTACTTCGATGCAGATACTAGTCTCTATATTTGCAGCGTTTGTCAGAAAACAAGAATGACTCAGGCTAAACTACGTGCTCACATTAGAAACAATCATGGAGGTAAAACCGTGTTTTGGTTCATATGTGCTTAAAAAAGTATTTTAATTACTACTAATAATTATGTATGTACGTTTTTTAATGTTGCAGTTGAGGGATACGGCAGATGGTCTTTCATGGGTGTGCCTTACTCGTTTAATAAAGACGCTGACAAATTCGAATGTTCCGTGTGTAACAAATACTTTGTAGAACGATGTAGCCTTGTAAGACACATTCGAGATTATCACAAAGGTATGTTAATTATTTACTTTTTTACATTTTGGTTCAATTAAACGTTTTCACCAATATTAAAGGAATGACGATGAATTCAGTGATAATGCCAACATCGATGATGATTGAGCTTAGAATAGTGGGTAGTATAGTCTTACAATTAATAGATGCCGGATGACAATGTCCAAATTCATAATTTGTGGTTAATTGCCGTTTTAAATACTCGTCAAATTATTAATGCCAAATATTAATTATGCTTCACTTTTTAAATCAAAGTTAGGGTTTGTATGTATTATGTTTATTTAAAAAAATATTATTTTGCGTATTTGTAACAATGGAATTTTTGAAGAGATGTGTTCATCGCGTACCAAATATGTAAAGCGAGTCGAACAAGCGGACGGCGATGCTGACCACCCTAACAATGAAGAATCTTCCGCTTTGGAAGTTGGTGACACTCACGATTCAGACTCGGATTACAAACCTGAACGAAAGTAATTTTAAATCTGGAAAATAATAACACCATTGATGATTGACATATATTTTTAGTGCATTTGTGTGGTTTATTAGTAAATGATATTTGATGAATGATTAGAATGATGATATTAATAAATTTAAATAGACGACGAAAAGGCATTGGAAAGAAGTCGCCTTCAACTAGTAGACAAGCCAGTAAAGCCAAGAAAAATACAAAAGATTTGCTCAAAGTGAACGAAAATGAAACAACCAACAATCCTACACCTTTAAATGAAAAGATTCAGCAACGTTTCAAAAATATTCAAAATAAGAGGGACTACCTACAAGGGGCTGAGACCAAAATTACAGACGGAAAATGGTGTTACCGGTCAATTGTATATCACTTCGATGCAACCACCAGTCTGTACGTTTGCAGCGCTTGTCAGAAAACAAGAAAAACCCAAGCTAAACTTCGTGCTCACATTGGAAACAATCATGGAGGTAACTTTGTGTTGTTCATGAGTGTTTAAAAATCTTTTACAAAACTGTATTGACGTTTTTTTGAATATTTCAGTCGACGGATACGGAAAATGGTCTTTTGCGGGTGTGCCTTATTCGTTTAATAAAGAAGCTGAAAAATTTGTATGTTCCGTTTGTGAAAAACTCTTTGTGGAACGCTCCAGCCTTGTAAGACACATTCGGGAATATCACAGAGGTAAAGTCGTACGTTAATCAACATTATCAAGTTTTTATGCTCAATTTGGAAGATAAATGTTGCAACATTAATGAAACTTGAAATGAAATTAATCTGTTTGAAAATAGTATATTAATAATATCCACAGTTTTCATCAAGCACTGTTATTTGCTAACAGTTCAATAGAAAACAACCATCAATTCAATGTTAATCTAATCTAATTTTACCCAGTCTCATCTTTTCCGTATATACCTTTAACTGTGAAAAATTATTTCGAGTATATTTGCCCACTATCTTTTTACAAGTTTGTTTTATAGAATGAAAATGCACTTGCAATTCATGTCAGTGTCAAAGTATACGAAAATGTTAGTGTTATGGCAATGTGAGCATAGAAATCGGTTCATTCATAAATGACGGTTTTTGAGTTAAATTATGTATATTTCAATATTTCATTTCTTTGAGAACATATTTTTTTTCTTTTCAGAGAAGTGTAAAACAGTGCTGAAGAAAGTTTATTTTGAGGATAAACTAAAACAAAAACAATCCGAAAAAGCCGAAAATAAAAGCAAGTCAGAGTTATTTTCTGTGCCGCCCGTTTTATTGGAAGAAGGGAAATGGTTATACAGGGAAGTGGAAATCAGAAAACAGTCGTCCGATGGATATTTTATTTGTGGTGCTTGTGAGCGATTACGTAAAGGTTTTCATTCAATGTTAATGCACGTATTGGAATGCCACGATGGTAAGAATTTAGAATGATCTTTTTACATAACAGTCAATTTTAATGTCTGCGTTTTGCCACAACACAAAATAAAATATTGTTATACCTTTATAGAGAAAGCCAGAAGTGAAAATGCGTGCAAAATATGTGGAAGACAGTTCGGAACATCTTATCGTTTAAAAAGTCACATGGAAATGCATTCAGAACAGAAACATATATGTGAACAATGTGGTGAAAGTTTTAAATTCAAAGGAAGTTTAAGAGATCATATTTCTCGAGTTCATGAACAGAGACGACCTTATGTTTGCGAATACTGTGCCAAGGCTTTCTATACTCGAAAAGACTGCAGAGTTCACGTTCGCACTCATACAAAGGAAAAACCCTACATTTGTGAATACCCTGGATGTGGCATGGCCTTTTCATTGTCTGCGACTTTGAAAAACCACATGAATTCAAAAGTGCACCAGTATTAAATGATACAGTGTGATGCGTATTGAAATGACAGTAATAGTTTTCTCTTATTTTGTATTTTTTTAATTTACTAAAAGCTTAAATTGATTTTTTAGTTGTTTTAATGTTTTTAAAATATATGAATTTTAAATTAAAAATATTAATTGATATTATAATTGAATTTGATTTAAAAACAAAATTAATCACATTATGGCATCGTACATCGTAAATAATATGAAAAAGTCGAGTTTTCTCTTATTTTGTATTTTTTTAATTTACTAAAAACGTGAATTGATTTTCTAGTTGTTTTAATGTTTTTAAAATGTATTAAAAAGCTCAAACTGTAATTGATACTATATCTCACCCGTCTTGAATGTTTCATTGAAGGATTTTGAGTCCAAAATGACGGCAGTTAATTTTATGTACACATCGTCGTTGTACTTATCGAAGTGTAGGATGATCATTCAGATTTAGGTTATTGTTTTAGATTAGTTGTACTCGTAGAAAGTTTTTTAAGTATTAAAAATTGTGAACGTTTTCATCCAGGTTTTTTTATTCACAAAATTCACAATTTTATAAGCTTATGAAATGAATCGTGGGCTAATTTTGCTTCTGCTTTAAATGTAAACATGAAGAGAATAGGAACATTTAGCCTATCTACATGAAGTGTTAAATTATATGTATTTTATTAACTGTATTATTACCCTCTTTCGCGAGCAGCATCTCCTTATTCTCCTCCCAAACCACTAGGAGTTAAAACATGTGCAAAACCTTAATCATTTAATTAAAAGGAGAAGAGCGTAGTTATGTTTTCAGATTTCCTTAAATCATCTTTTGAACGCGATGTCATTGATTCCATTACCTTCCCCTTTTCCAAATTTGGTTGCACATGGCAGTTCGGTCACTTGCGTCCTAAAAATGACATCACATCAAAATGCTTGCATCGTGTATAGTGTACACCGTGTACAGTAAGTTGTTTGAATGTCAACCGCTTTATTATATAAGCTATATTGGGAAAGTAGAATACATAAATCGATTTTGACAAGGTACATTTGAGAATCGAGTTGAAAACTTGCGTCAAATAGTCCACTGAAAATCATTTATAATTAATTTCCAGAAGTCCATTAAAATTGAGTAGACTCTAGAACTTACGAGTGCCAGCGAGAAACTATATCTATGAAAAGGCAAATATGATTTTAATATTAAAATGCTATACAGTGTGATTTTTACAAAGTCTTGTTGATGGTAAGGGTCTCGTTAATATTTTTAATTGCGAATCTGCGGCCAACTATTTATATATCTGCATCTAACAGAGAATATAATCTATGCGCGATGAGAGCCATGATTTGTTAATTGTCAAACTTGCTAATCGCATGGGCGCTCACAGTGCTCTCGGGAAAGTTGTCAATCAAATAAAGTCATCAAATCAAATAAAAAAAATCAAAGCAACTTGTGAGATCCGGTAGTTCAGACAAATTGACTACAGAAATGACTTTTTAAAACCGCAAAATAATTTATTTTAGTAAAACTAATTACACATGCACACTAATCGATTTCTGTTCTACAAAATATAATTTTGTCGATCATATATATTATCAAATTTTGATGCCAAATTATTTTCTTATTGGGGAATCGAAAGAAAAAAATTGTTATAAAATTAGCCTCCAGCGATTATTTCGAAATATTCAGGGGTTCTAGAATAAGTAGCTCTTAATATAGCGGTGAAATCCTTTTTGCTTAAAACTATATTTTACCCTCCGAAGAAATTCATTTCCGAGATAAATCTGTCGGAATCACAGGATTTGAAGCTTTTTTCACGACAGCGCAATTAACAAGCTTTGTAAACCACAACTTCTATCTCATTAAATCCGCAAAAGGATTTGGTTGGAGATGCATATGAAACTTTCTTTCTTTAAAATGCAAATGTCCACTAGCTGATGAAATATCAACAATTCCACATCGATAATTCACGCTGTATTTCATAATAGTCAGTAATAAACTAAAAATATTTTCTTGTACCACTATACGAATATATTGTATTGAACATGACTTTTCACGGGTTCTCATGGTTTAATAAAATAATATACAAGAACCAGTTTTGGGTGGAAGTATGTGGCAACTTACTATTTGAAAGAAAAAAATGCTTCAATGCCGTAAACTGTAATGCAATGAGAGACTGTAATGTAAAATAATCCAATTAGAATAAGACATTATAAAGGCGTCTTAGACGTTGAACCTATTTCAATGTAAAGCAATATAATATTGAATCTACACACATACTAGAGGTGGGCCCGAAATGAACTGATATATACGTGTTCCGCACTGTTCGGTTCGGTAAAACACCGAACACGAACAATTGTTTTAAAAATTTTACCGAACCGAACACGAAGGTGGAGGGATGTTCACAGAACCGAACACCAATTTTTTCCATACCGAACCAAACCCGAACAATTTTCTCCCATGCCATATACCGAACAGAACACATGATTGTTCGAACCGAACCAAATACCAAAAAATCTGTTCGGGCCCACCTCTAATATATACTAGAAATTTTAGCTGAAATGAACGGTTACAATTTGCAACGATTGTAAGGAAGTACCGTCCTTCAGCTAAATTAAAATATCTAAAATAATTCTTTGAAAATTTTATTTTATATTTTATTTCATAATCTATACTACACCAAAAACTGATAAACCGATCTATTCTCACCACATTTTTTGGGCACAGACGACCGACAGACAGGCGGGCATGAGGCCCATTCCTATAAAGTACCTGACGGTACTTAAAACTAAATGGAAGTAGCCACGTAAGTAAATGGAATATTTAAAATCGTATTTAAGCATTCGTCGACTACCAAGAGCAATATCATTTTGTAGCCACTCCTTTGGTATCTAACTTCAAATATTGAGCAAACAATCTCAATATTTTGAGCTATTTTTCCCAATTTTTTGTTCAGTACAGTATATTATTTTTATTATTTCAAAGTTAAGATGAGTACTTATTTAATGAGAAAATCAATTCAAAACTTTTTTGCATTAGGTGACAAAATCAATTGTATACCGTTCACTTACAACAAAACCACAAGAAACATAGAAATTGTTAAAAGTAGATATATAATATGGGCTTGGTATTTAATCAACTTTGGGTGTGCATGTACCATACCATGCCTGATAATTTTCCTACTGGTGCAGCTATTATCAAAAGTAGCCCCCTATCAACTTTTAACGACAATAATAGCCCTGATACTTCTGGCAGGTATCGGAGGGTCGTTGGTTGTACATTGTTTCGCCTTCCTCTCATTGGAAGGTCTGGTTCAGATTCTGAACACTGGTTTCAATTCGGACAAATATTTTTCAAGTAAGTTTTAATTGAAAGTAATTGCTTTTGGGCATCATTGTTTTAAAAATGCAGGCTTGGGCAAGTAATTTTGTTCAACCATACAAGTTACAAAATAGAAAATGATCTGCTGTCTAAAGATACTTTCTCGCCCAAACTGCTTAAAAGACAAGATAAAAGATACATTTTCACAATCATTTTTCACAAGATAGAACACAAACGATACTTTCAGATCGAAACAAACGCTAAGATACAAGTTCATATCTCAGATACGATTTTTTATCTTGGATCCTGTATTTTAAACAGTAGCTTTTAAAAATAGAGTTAACAAAACAGTAGTATAATATCATACTATTTTGTTTACTACTATAGAATTTCAATATAAATTTTTTTATATTCATTTCATTGAACCCAAAATTTAATTTCTATTGAATTATTTCGGAATAATATTTTTACTATTTACGGAAATAGCAGATAGTCTGAAAAGTTGAAGAACATAACTACAAGAGATGACAGTATAGGTACTTCACAAATATCAGTGGCGTAGAAACGAGGGGTGCAGGCGGTGCGAGTACACTAGGGCGTCGGGGTCTAGGGGCGTCAAGCGGCTGATAAAAATGTTGTATATGCTCACGATACAATTGTATATTAAAGATACATTCTGCTGGAATGCAGCAAGATAAAATATAAAGATAATATACTTTATTTAAAGCAAACACCTTAAGTCGCACGTATATCTAAGATACATTAAATTTCAGACAGGATATTAAAGAAACAAGATACCAAAGGTATCTAAATAAGATACGTATTTTGACCAAGCCTGTAAAATGCTTCATTCATATTTATCTGTATTTAATATGATGAAATACCTTAAAGCATTTACAAAAAATTTGTTCTAATATATTGTTTACCTTGGGTAAATGTAGACATATTTAAAGAAGATTTGTGCAAAAAGAAGGGCGAACGTGATGTTGTTGGTCGTATCGCCAACTGGCTGAAACCCATCAATATAGCCATGATCTTAATTGTTTCCACTGGTCCGTTTATTTTAAACGAGCATCCGTTCACACCCATATTTCACGTAATGGACTTCTTGATTCGAATCTTGCTTCGATCGAAGTTTCGGATTTCTACTCATGTTGGAGTCAAATTTCTGTGTTCAGGTTTTGCACTTGTAGGATCTACCTATGTGTTTTTAACTGGTTGGTTTACCCTTCTTATGATGATGTTTAATATATTATCATTCAACGCAATCACAAAACTGATTATATTTGATTCTCGGAAACCTCGAAAGACAAATCTGTCTTTGGAAACTGTAATCATGCTGTATCGATGTATCCATATAATCAGTGTTATCGGAAACGAACTTGTTCGCACAATTGCCCCCACAGGTATGGGGGTTGGAATGATTGTACACATGCTTATTTTGTTTTTTGCTATCAGAGGCTATTCTGTCGTAGCAATGCCTTATATTTAATCTTCCCCTTTGGATCCGTTCTTGTCTTTGTTCTTGAATATGTAGTGCTAAAAAACGTTTCCCTGTCCCATGAGCAATCCACCAGTTTCATCAGATCATTTTATGGACATCCGGATGGCACCCGCTACTCGCGACTCGTTTCAAGATCGTTTCGTCCTGTTCGCTTTGAAGTCGGACCTTTCTTCTTCTATCAAAAATCCACATTCTCTACATTCATGTACACGCTCATTGGTCATACAATAACTCTTTTGCTCAGTGTAGAGATTTAATGAGTCGTTGACCAAAACCTCATTCATCATGAACAAACTAATGGTTAAACACGCTTGATAATTTTAAGTATTCCTTTCTTTCTTCATAAAAATACCATAAAACTAAAACAATTCAAACTTATTTATGTTTTATTATTTGCGTTTGCCAAACCATTAATAAAGTAACCTTATTAGTTGGTGAGAAACATTGGACATTTGATTTAAAATTAGGTTAATTGGAATGTTGATTTATTTTTAAACGCCATTTACTTGGATGTATTTTACCTCAAGGTATATGCTTAAATAGTTGAATATAAACCCATTTAATCTTATGTAGAATGTGATTTCTTGCGATATTAAATGTTTATAGTACATTTTATAAAAGTAAATTCTCTTTTTATACAACATAATATTTTATGTGATATTTTCCCATGAAGGTACATGGGAAAATAGGTTTAGCCTAAGCTTTCTATAATGTACTAATTGTTTAATTTATATGATTCCAGACCATAATAACATTTATACTTTTGTTATAATCCTAATCTCCTCTTTTATTGCAGTAATATGATTATAGTTATGCTCCACTATAAATATATATGAACTCCAGCATTGAAAGTAATTGAAACTTTTTAAATATTCCCGTTTGTTATCAGTTTCATTGCATTTATGTTTAGTGTAAATTATTAGTAATAAAACGAATAGTTCGACTTCACCTTGAATTCTCCCTGCTACTATATTCATAGTATAAATGTATACCATTATATATAATGCTATGCAATATATATTGTACGACATGACCTTTTATAACCTGAAATATACGTGGCGATGCTTTACGTTGTTTTATAGTTCCATGCCACATTGACATTCCATATTCCATGTAATAGAACACATCATATGACACTTTACATAAGTTCCAGGGGGTAAGCGATGGGGGGTTCAGGTACGTACATGTACGTAGGCCGGACCGAGTTAGGGGCCGTACCGAGAAGGTATTATTGACTAGATATTTTTCAAAATGATCATTGATTATATTACTGAGTTTTAAAAATATTTTTTCATCCTGTACAATATAGCAAAAATGTATTCTTATTATTTGGCTGGTCATTCTCTGAATATATTAATATTTAAAAGTGAAAACAATATGAACGGAAATTAAAATAAAGTTAAGAATTATGTAATGCAAAGCATTGTATTAAATCTGGCCATCTGGCTGGGTAATTTGGTCATTTGTACCGTACCGTATAATCGGTATTTGAAGCGGGGGCTCCTATTTAATTTGTCAATTCCGTACTTGGAAGGAACTTCTATTAAAGAAAGGATAGTAATATAGGGAGGTTTTTATTTATGACAGTGGTAAAATAACTATATACACCATGGCATTATTTGCACTGCTCGACATAAAATTATAAATATTAATTTTTTACGACTAATATTGACATTAAACTGTCAAAATTTGCTAAAATCTTTGACATTTTGTGTATTAAGCTTCAAATCTCTTAATATTAATTTTTTGGAGGGGCCTCTAATAGAGGGAGGCTTTTAATAAGCTAAATTGACTTTGAGTAGAGGTGCGTATTAGAGAGAGACTAGTAATTGACGAGGATGCTTCTAATATAAGCGATACGGTGACTACTGCTTTTGTTAAGATTTGGAGAGTTGGAACTCTTACAATTATATTTATTTTGATTTAAATGAAATTGAATTGAAATATAACATTTATTTTGCATGACCGTTCTGACTTTATTTGGCGCACCCACTGTTTAAAACTTGAAATGCTGGCCCAAAAGCAAATCTGGTAACAGTAGCTATTTTTGAGAAACATAAGAAATGTAATTCGCCTGTTTACTACATAAAATTATGGGATAGTGCCTTTTGTCTTAAAGATTGAATCGGGATGTTTCTTTTGGCATTAACTTATTATAAAAAAATTATCATTTTTGCTGAATGAATAAAAAAATTTTATTGAGGCCGTACTCACGATAATGTACGTAGGCCGATCCAAACCAAGTTTACCCTCTGTTTATTGCAACCAATTTCTGAATTCCTACATCATTTTAAATCTAATACAAAATAACAAAAAGTTTACTATTTCCCCAATAAAGGAAAGTAATTGAAACCGCGTTGTGCATTTGCATTGGTGTGGATTGCATTTCAACCCCAAACATCGAAACATCACATCACTCTGAATCTGCCAGTATTCGCATAAATTCTGTTGGGGGATTCCGTCGGCCAACCCCATTGGAATCGGGGATGGAACTGACGAACTTCTTCGCGGATATCCATCACGGGTGGATTTACCCAAATGCGAATGCATTCTAGACACGGGTTTTGACGAAGCAACGGCCACAATTTTTCGGGAGGACAACTCTACATGGAATAGTTGAAAAATGAAAATGGAGAACCATTTATTCAATAAATGCAGTAATTATACATTTAATTTGAAAATGACAAAACAGATTTACAGTTTGTGGTAAAAACATTTCAGCCATTTCATTTCTTTTAGTTTTAAATATTTACCCATTCATTCGTTCTTTCCGGCCAATCGACTGCTAGTTTTTCAAGGAACAGAAATCGAGCGGCGTTTAACACATTATCTAGAGAAATTCCTTCACCACAGTCTATTTCAAGTTCAGTTAAACCTGTAATAGCAAATTAAAGATTGAAATATAATTTCCATTACATAAAAGATCTGCAGAATTAATTAAGGAACAGTAACAGTAATATAAGTATAATTATATAATTAAAAATAACAGTAATTGCGTAAAATGATGAATAGAGAGAAAATTAATTTTGGAAAGATCCAAATTATTGGAAAATCCAGCTTGGCAACGTGCAACATTTCATTTGTTACTGTTCCATTAGAAATTTGATTCCGGTAAATGATTGTATAAAAATGCAAGGTGGTATCTAAAATTTTGCAATATATAGAAGGGGGAGGGGCTTGACTTGTCTGGGGATGCTAAAAGCAGCAAAAATACCAATTCTTTCCGAAATCCGGTTTCTCCCCAAAGTCCGGAAATAAGGTGATCTTCGTTTATGAATCATATTTTTGGATTTGATCCCCCCAGATGACTCAAGCCTCTCCCCTTTTATTACAAAATTCTAGATACGCCCATTGCCTTCCTACCTGCCATGCCTACATGTAAATGTGTTAGCTTTTCAGTCAAATAAAACTATAATACTAACAATGTATTATTATTATTACTTCTCAAATTGGCGATGGAAATTCCGGTGTTGACATTTCTATTCGTATTGACGCCGCTAATGCCGAAAGCGGTGACTCCAGCGAAGTTCCCCTTGAAGCTCGTCAATTTGATTAAATTCTCGCAAATAAATTGAAGCATTTTATCGTTGAGAAATGATTGACACTGAATATTCAAAGCAGTCAGATTTGTAAATCCCAACAACACCGAAGATTTTTTGTTTAGCATTTCTTGGAGAGGGCAATCATATTTGAAGACACCAAATTCAATAGATTGAATGTTGGACGGAAGAGAATAATACAGAGATTGGCGAATGTCCTCCAAACAATATAACTGTTTCCTTTTCCCGTGAATAATACCTAAATCAATAGCACGAAGATTTGGCATTGCTTTCAAAAACTCCCAGTTTATTGTAAGAAACGACTCTGTAAATCCTTTTGATGTCTGGAATCCAAGCACTTTGATTTTTTCGGAATATTTGGGCTGTCTGAGTAAATCACAGAAACGGGTTAGGCAAAATCCATGATTAGAGCTAAAAGCAAATTCGCTTAAATTTGGCAAATGATTTTTGACAAATGGTATAACGTCATTTAGGAAATTTGCCATTGATATTTCATAACCAGGTTGACGCATCACGATATTGCCGAAATCAAGGACAGCTAAATCCAACTTGGTGAGTTTAGGAAACCTCAATTGTTTCAGCTGCTCCAATCCTTTGAAGTCAGTTGTTAATTTCAACTCCTGAAGAGTTTGGTTATTGTTATTTAGAAGCCGCAAAAGATGTTCAGTGCTCATAAAGATTGGAGGATCCGAATAAACGAATTTGACAAGTTTCGTTGGTAAGTCTGAAAATAATTCGTACGTCCCAAGGCGAGCCTCATCTGTAGTGACGCATTCAAGAAAAAATGTGTTCGGCACATAATTTCTCTCAGGTTTCCCAATTTGCATTTCCTTTAAATTGGCAAGTATCAACTTTACGCCATCATTTCTTAGAAAGGGTCGAAAATCATTGTTGTAAAAATTCAGTTTTTCAAAGGTTAGCGATTTGAGTTTTGGACAACCAGAGACAATTTGTATGAGACGCGAATTTAGGTCCACGTCAGACAAATCATCGAATCCATGTAATTCCAGGTACTCGGTTTCTTGAAATGTGGTTGAAGCGACTTCACGTAAAATCTCTGGATTCAATGTATTCACCTTCACAATGGCTCTTGAAAGAAGGAAAGTGTGAATTTCCATGTCGCCAGAAACACTTTGGCCTGCCGCAGAGGTGAACCGCGAAAGTAACCGAACTTTTTCCAAGAAATCTTTACTAACACAGCATAATTCCTTCAGATCCGAAATGGTCAAGTAACCAACGATTTTACGCCAAATCTAACATTAAAAACCATTTTGTACACATTTCATTGAACAAAAACAAGTTTCATTAAACTGATGCATTTTGTAAATTGTGGAATTAACTGACAACTTCAGATTGATGCTTTGATAATGTAAAACCTGGTATGTCATCATAACTACAACACTGATTCAATAATTTATAAGGCACATTTTTAATATTTAATCATATTCGGATCTTAGGTTATTTTACTTTATGTTTGAAATAATGTTCAATTTATAAACGGAAACTCACCACGTCATTTGTCCAAAATATTTGTGCGACACTTCCCATGTTGTTGTTCTCAAAACTCAAAACTGTATACCAAAGGTTGATATATTCGGAAATTTCAAAGCTAAGAATTAAAAATAATAAGTCGTTTATTTAATTTAATTGGTGGTTTAACTATACGTGTGTCAACTTGAGGTATTGAATAAGAGTTTATTACTCGGAGAAAGGAAGAATAAATTAATTCAAACTCAGATGGAATTTCTAATTCAAATACCCCTCCAGCTCAAACCATATAGGTACCTACCCTTACAAGGATTTGCAGTATTCAGGTTGAGAAAAACAGGTATTATTTTGAATGAAGGATTTAAATATTGATGTCCCAAAATGTATGTTCTTATAAAGATTAAAATTCTGTTGTCTGAACAACGATGACGAAGAATTTGTACGATTTATTTTAAATGTAAAATATATACTTTGTGACAAAGTTAGAAACGAAAATGTTATTATATACACATATGAGATGGCAATTTATTTATCGCAAAGATCAATATTCCAATTCGACTTTTATAAACTAAATGATGTAAACCGTATTTAGAAATTGAAACTAGTAAACCTAAGCTCCGTAAATGAAAATTGATCATAAGATTATAACGGATGTTTATTAATTGCAAAACTTTGAATGTACTTATAGATAAGACGCTTATTAATACTACTAGGAAGACCCTAGTTCGGTTGGGAGAACTTTGGTTGAGTTAAATGATGGAGGAGAAATAAAGCTGACAGGATACAAACTGGACGAGTCAGCGACAAGTCGTATTATTTATAACTTTTCTGGAATGTGCAAAATAGGCATGAATCATTAATGTGGTTGATACCAAGAAAGTTCAAAATTAATATTTGGCGTTGAAGAAATGCTTTTATAGGAAACACTTGCTTAAAATGTTTTCAGCAGAACAATATTGTATCAGTTATATTTTAAGTGTAGATATAGAAGGCTTATTTTTATAACGTATCGGCAACCACGAAGCGATTGGTATGCATTTCTGTGGTTATGGCTACAGGAAAGAGCTTAAATTAAAGAAGAAAAATTTGTCGACTGACACAGCAAAGAAACCTCTGAAACCTGCTTATATTCAAAGAAATTCAACTGTTAGTATGTGAGTTTATTTTTACTTTTATAACACAGCAATAAAAGTAGGCGTAATGAACTGGTCAGGTCGTCTTCGGTCGTCTGGTGCTGTCAATCAAATAAAGTCATCAAATCAAATCACACGATTGGCTGTTATTTCACAGTTTATAAATATATAATACACTGACGGTTGGTCGATGATTACTATACGAGAAAATGGTTTGCTTGACTTTCGTATGAAAATTTACATTTCAATTGTTCATATATGCATTACTATTACGTATGCTCTCTATTGCATCGGAGGAAAATTTACAAGCCTGGTACTTATACAAAAACACATTGTGTCAAAGGTGATGAACTGTCGACTGATTAGATCGATTACCTAACCCCATATTCGATCGAACTTAATTTCATATTGGACCTCAACAGTATGTGTATCACATTTAAAGTTTTAAGCTCAAACCGTTAAAGAGTTATCGTGCATACGGACAGACAAACGGACACACTGACAAAGTGTCCGTCTGTGACGAAATGTCGTTGGCCGTAAATTGGTTACTTGAACACTTTTTTATCGAATCTCGGAAGATCAAGCACGGCAACCCCATACATAGATAATAGATACATCTCTGTTTGCATTTCATTTTCTAATAGAATGTTAAATGTTGTGTATTGTGGACGGTTGCAACAAAAATGTTCAGTTTTTAATCACTCGCCTTTAATGACGGGAATGACAGGATGAATTCCTTAAAGCTTATCATAGTGATCTCTGGGTCTGGGTCACACGAAAAAACTACCTTGAAAATAGAGTTAATCGGTGACATCCAATATTTAGAAGAGTAAGCTATTTTATAGGAACTTGCTGTCTGTCTGTGTCTTCGTCATAGCTACATCTCGAGTACAAAACAACTAAATTCGTTCAAACTTTGGAAAATAGTTAACTGCAACAAAAGATAACCCTTTTGACAGCAACAGTTGGCAATCAGTCGACAATAGTAAACACCTATTATTTGGCATACTTATCTTACGCTACTTGTATGATATCATTTTTTATGGTTTATTCATAATACTGTAGTATATGAATACATCATTGCATATAAATTTGCATTGCATTCCTTCACAATCGTAAATCACATGAAAAGGCACAATAATGTTCTTAGCAGCAGCCAAATATGGAATACGTGTGGTATGCCATGTTGATCAGACGCATAGCCAGGTTGGGATGTGTACGGCAGGAAAGAAAAGATATATTATGACTTCATTTTATTGGGAATTGAGACTTCGGGTTTAGCGAATGGGTGAGATTTTAATGTAATTAAGAGCAGGCGCGTAACTAGGATTGCCATTTGGTAGGGTCACAAAAAATTTGGGGGGGTCACAAAGTGTAAAAAATTGTTTTTTTGCGGCCTTCGGCCGCAAATAACCTATTTTTGAGCAATTT